>ML268494.1:0-19698 GCA_005239495.1 Nicotiana undulata | reverse complement strand
CGTGCTGAAATAACATAGAACACTCCAACCATCTTCCTTCCTCTTAGAGATTATACTTCAAAATCTCGATTCTTAATTATACTGCTGCCTGAAACCCTTAAACACCACAGTTTCAAACTTTCAAATTCACTAGGACCACTGCTGAGAGTCACCCACTCTGGCTGGCCCCGAATACAATCAACTCCAAGGCACTTCTAGCACATGAACATGCTTTTCAATGAAGCACGTGACTGAGTCACTACCCTTACCACTTGCCTATGCCTTAAGCACAAATTCTAAATCTTCCAGAGCCCAACCCTGGTCCAATAGGACCAATTTGCACATATTTATCATATTCCATGCTCACTTACCGCTTTACTCCTTTCTCTTAGCTGTAACAACTTGCCGATACACTGGCAAATTCCGCAATCCCATGAGGACGCAACCCTAAAACCCAACTGCAGGTGGTGGGACTCCCCCACTTAGCCCGAAGCCACACCCTGCACCACTCCAGACACTGCTGAGACCTGTTCTGCTTGTTGACATGACCTTGCTCAACCAATCCGTCCAATTCTTCCGAACTTCCCTGTTAGCGTTCCCCAAATACTTAATTCTCTAGCACCATTTTCACATTTTGCTTCCTACCGACTAGCCAATGGGATCCCTCACAGAAACTTGCCTTCCCCACAACCGCTATCCCACTCACAGAAGATAACCCACCTGTGGAAACTCACCGACCGACACCTTTCACTATGTTGTGAGGCACAATTCCTACGACATCGAGACCCCTATCATAAGTTTGTCCTCCTTCATCGACTTAGCTAGTCCGTCCGCTCTCCATAGACATCCACTAAGCGCGCGACAACATCTTCTGATTCCATGCTATGATGCATCCTTCATCATCCCTAACAACTTCTCTCTGTGGCATCTAGCCTTCCGCCGAATAACCATCATTTTTGGTTTAAGCTTGTGGACCTACTCCTTGTCCACAAAATTCCTCATATTACTTCAACTCCTTCTCAAGGCAAGCAACCGCCTTACCACTGAACTCATAGGCTATACTGCCACGTCTTACTTAGTTGGACTCATTCTTTTAAGAAACTACCCGACTTCCGTCCTTGACGTTTCACATGTCTGTTCCATCGCATGCTTCTCAATTGCGGCCTCAATTCAATATCATTCTTTATAGCTCTTAAACCGGCAGATCACCACGACTTCAAACTCTTCGAAGATCATCTTTCTCGGGTCACCTTCATTAGAAATGCTCATTACATTCTGAACCACAACACACCACGACCTCGGACAGTCGCTTTTTCGATACTTCTTCACAGCACTCTGACCTAATGCAACCTAGAAGCTATAACACCGGCGAATTTAACACATTTTATTCAATCAAAAAAAACATTGATACCACATCACGAATGAAAACTCCACCTCGCTTGATAGCACCAAGTCTCATTACTTTATCAACCCGAACCGGACCATTCATAGTTCAATTGCCTTTCCTCCGCCGGAACTAAAATACTGAAATCTTGAAACCACGCCCTGAGAAGACCTCCCTTCAAGTCATTCATTGTCCCTACATATGGGCAAGCATCCTACCATTCTATCAACACCGCGCGATGTCCAATTGTAAGCATCATAAAAACCTGATCATGGCCTCAAAGTCCTCAGAAACACAATTAATAAGCTGAAATAACATATTATTCTTCTGCAGGGCAACAACAACAGCCCCAACCAACTGCACAGGGAAAAGATCTTGCACCATATCCGTAGCACCATTTCAATTCCTCAACTCTCGAATATAGGAAGCGCTTCACGACGTATAAGATTGAGTAGGAAGAAACATAGGCATAAACCTGAGAGGAATCAAATCGCACGATAAGATACCAAGAAGGGAAGTACTCCTAACAGCCTTGTAGCCTCTCGAAGAAAAGTACAGACGTCTCCGTACCGATCCGCAAGACTCTACTAGACTCGCTCATGACTCGTGAAACCTACGGGAACCTAGAGCTCTTATACCATGTGTCACGACCCAAAATCCGTAAGGTCGTGATGGCGTCGGACACTACTGCCAGGCAAGCCAATCCTTAATTAATAGAAGTAATTTCCTGTTTTTGCATTTTCGAAATCGTTACTTTTCATTTTAATACATAACATCTAGATAGAAGTTCCCTTCGTAGGAAAAGCAATTGTTCAATTATGTAAAACACAACCCAAATACATTTCCCAGAACCCGGTGTCACAAGTGCATGAGCAGATTCTAAGAGTTTATACAAATATTACAAAGCTTGTCCGAAATACAGATTGGACAAGAAATTTAGAAATAAAATACAGTACATAGAGGGAGACTCTGTCAGCTGCGGGACGCCTCCGGATAATGCAGCACGTCTAAGTCTCCGAGTGAACCACCGCTAAGGGTGTACCTGTGCAACAAATATGCACAGCAAGTGTAGTATGAGTACGAAAACAACGTGTACTCAGTAAGTGTCCCGCCTAACCTCAGAGAGGTAGTGACGAGGGGTCAAATTTGACACCTTCTATAAGTCAGTCTAGTATAGTCTAAGTGAGAATCTAAGCGTGAGTATCATAATCAATTAATCAAATAATCGGAGATTAGAAACGTCAATTAATATCAACTTGTTCCACATTTTTCACATAAATCCTCCTTCTTTTAAACTGGCAACTCAATATACTTAGGCCAATATACATGTATAAATCACACGAAAATACGCAGCATTTATCATGCGCAACACATATATGCCGAGGGTCGACGGCCCAAACCAACAATAATAAACTGTGCATTGCCGAGGGTCGGACGACCTGAACCATAGATGCATCTATTACCCTGCTCACGAATCGATCATGTGACGCGGTTGACATAATATATGGCTACCCCGCTCAAGAATCATACTTGTGACTTGGGTGCTCATAAAATACACATAATCACATAAAAACTCCACATTTTATTCGAGAAGACGGTTTCTCATAAACTGTGACAAAATCATCCTTAATTAAACATGAGGATAGTAATTAAAACATTTACTGAAATTCATTTTTATCCAATTTAACAATATTTCGTAAAATAACCTTGCCAAAATCACAATAACCCACGGAGAATTCAATCCTCTTTCCAAATAATCTAAAAGGGTCTATTCTAACCTCTTTAGGGAAAAGATTACCAATTGAATATCATTATCGGTTAAATATTAGGATAGGAAATCAAGGACAACACATAAGGCATGCTAGTGGGTCCTAGACTACCCGGACATGGCATAACAGTAGCTACGCACGGACTCCTGACACCTCGTGCGTACGTAGCCCCCGCAAATAATTTCATATATTTATTTATTTCACCTAGGGGGACAATTCCCCCTTACAAAGTTAGAAAGGAGACTCACCTTGCTCCGAAATTCCATAAACAGCCTCCCAAGCCTTCCCGACGACTCGAATCGTTGCAAAATGCTCCGGAACTAGCCAAATAACAGTGAACTAATGAGAGTATACTCAAATACTTGATAACAATTCAAATTATACAAATTCCTAACTCCGCCTAATGAAATGACCAAAATTCCCTCGGGCCCACGTGCCCGGATCCTGAAATTTCTCGAAGGTATACTCTACCCATAACTTAACTAGTTCAAATATACAATTTACTTCTAATATCATAATCAAATTCGTGGTTAAAATCCATTTTTTACCAAATTTCTAGGTTTTCTTCAAAATACTAATTTTTCCACAAATTTTTCCCTAATATTCATGTTCTAATCCATGTCATAATCTTGTACCTAACTAGGAAATGAGTAGAATGATCTTACCTTTGAAGCTTGGTTGAAATCTTCCTTGAAATGCTCTCAAAATCCGTCCATGGCATATGTAAAATGAGAGAGAAATGCCAAAATCCCGTTTTAAATCAACACTGCCCAGAACCAACACCTATGTGATCGCACCATCTTGTCAGTGATTGCATAGGTCACCTGCTGCCTCCCTCCGCGATCGCACACACCGCTCGCGATCGCACAAACCGCCCAGCCTTCCTCTCCGCGATCGCATTGCACTTCCGCGATCGCATAGGCCAAAAACCCGGTCCCCTTAAATCCTTCTCCGCGATCGCACACAAGGGACCGCGATCGCATAAGCCCTTCACCTTTCTTCTTCGTGATCGCATAGAACACCAGCAGCACCAGAAACCAGCAACAGCAAATTCACTCTGAAATGCCCCGAAACCACCTCGAAACACACCCGAGGCCCCCGAAACCCCATCCAAACACACGACTCAGTCCCACAACACCCCACGAACTTGCTTGAGGCTTCAAATCACATCAAACAATGCCAAAATCACGAATCACACTAAAATCCAATTTTATGAACTTTGAAATTTCTAACTTTCACATTCGATGCCGAAACCTATCAAATCACGTCTGATTGACCTCAAATTTTGCAGGCAAGTCATATTCGACATTACGGACCTGCTCCAACTTCCGGAATCGTATTGTGACCCCAATATCAAAATTTCCATTTCCGGTTGAATTCTTCAAAAACCTTCAAATTTCTATCTTTAGCCAAATGACTTCAAAATGACCTCCGGACATCCGAATTCACTTTCGATCCCGCTCCCAACTCCAGAATCACCATACGGAGCTATTCCCAGACTCAAAATCCCAAACGTACATCAAATTCATTGAAATGCACTTCATGCCAAACTTAGGAAATTTTCTTCAAAAATGCTGACTTCCATAATATACACCGAAACGCTCTCGGGTTATCCAAATCCCGATCCGGACATACGCCCAAGTCCGAAATCACCATACGAACCTGTTGGAACCTTCGGATCCTGATTCCGAGGTCGTTTACTCAAAATTTCAGTCTTACTCAATTTCTTCAACTTAATGCTTCTGAAATGAGAATTTGCCTTTCAATTTAACTCTGAACCTCCTGAATCTCAACTATGACCATACACACAAGTCACAATACCCAAAATGAAGTTGTTTATGACTCCCAACTACTGAACGACGTGCTGGATCTCAAAATGACAGGTCGGGTCGGGTCGTTACAATACTAACCAGAATATCAGAAACGAGGATGGTAGGCATGGTTCCAACTTCTGAATTAAGAGGTTGTGCTGGCTCATCCTCTGCTTGGTCTCCACTATCAACAATCATTTGTTCCTGTTCAACTTGAGTTGGACCAGTAGGAGGTCTCAAACTATGGAGAAAGTCACTACCAATGAAGTACGAATTTTCAGTCTTTGATAAACCACTCAAATCCACATCAAATAAGGAAACAAAATGAGTGGTAGTTGAAGGAAAATACAAGCATTCACAATCAGGCTTGATCCGATAATTAACCATAGCATCGGTAATCAATCTCCCCACATTCACATGCAATTCATGCATAATCGCATATATCAAAAGAACTCTTTTTATATTGTAGTTCGAGGTATTCAAATATGGGATTAAGCGAGATCTAATGAATCTACCTCAAGATCTTGCTAATTCAATTATACATGAACAATTAATGCTCAAAGGTCGTTCAGCAGTTCCCGAGTAAACTTTAACGCCATTAGGGCACAACTCGCCCAACACATGTCTTACAAAATCTACATCCCGATCATCCATAAATTTCATGGTCTCACTATCATCAATGTTTCTCAAGTTAAAAATATCATTTATAAATTCAACATCAAAGCAAATGATTTCACCTTTCACGGTTGAAGTACGACTTACTGGATTAAAATTACTGTAGAAGTCCAGAACTATGTCTTGATTTTAATCTCTTAGGCACTGAACAAAAGACCTCCACCCAAAACCAGTGATTGTTTGTAAGATTTCTTGCGCCTTTAAACTATTAGAAGGGAAAAGCAACATCTCAAATTCTTCAACCACTCTCCGATTTGCCGCTCTAAGTCTTCATGATTCCGGGTCAAGGATTTCCCTTCTAGAGTTATTGAAATTATTTGAAAGACTTACTTGTGCAAGATTCATTTTTTTTCTTTTTCAGGTGAAAATCAAGTGTCTAACCAAATTGGTGTATTTGAAAAATTGAACAGAGAAGAAACAAAGGGGTCCAAAGATAGTGAAATTCGTTGAAGATAAGAAAAAAAAAATCTTTTTTTTTATTAGGTGATAGCCATGGCTGAGAAATGACAGAGATAGGTGATGGGTACTGTACAATGGTGGTTGGGGGATGAAGCAAGAGAAACGAAGGTTTTTTTCACTGTGGGATTGTCTATTTGGTTTTGAGAGAGAGATAAATGTGAGGTTAAAACAATTTTGTACACCACTTATTTATTTACGATCCTTATTTTTTTTTTAAACCACCTTAACAAGTTTGGAGCGTTGTTTTGATAAGTTTCACCATTTTTCCCCCAAAAGACCGTGATATTTAATTTGTTTTGAACAGATTTTTATCTTTTTTTTTTACTTTATTTAATTTACTTTTCTTTTAATATGTAATAACAACTTATTGAAAGTTACATAAACATACAAAAATAGAAGTTTTATATATATATATATATATATATATATATATATATATATACTAATTTTTAGACACACGCGTTGCGCGTGTGATGACCCAAAGAGGTCATTTTAAGAATTTAGACCCAATTCTAGGCTTATTAGTCATAAAAAGACTAATTTTAAGTATCTCGATTTGCGTGTGCAGTCTGGGTGTGAAACCGGAAAGCTTTTATGTTAAAATATGAGAAATAGTAATTTCTAGAGTTAAAATTTGATTATAGTTGACTTTGGTCAACATTTTGAGTAAACGGACTCGGATCTGTGTTTTGACGATCTCGGGAGGTCCGCGGTAAAATATGGGACTTGGGCGTATGCCCGAAAATGAATTCCGAGGTCCCAAGCATTAGAAATTAATTTTTTAAAGAAATTGTTTTGCTGAAATATTAATGAAATAAAGAAAAGAATTAATGTTTGAAACCATTGGTATCGGGCCCGTATTTACGGTTCCAGAGTTCGGTACAGATTTGTTATAGTATTTAAATGTTTACTGTAAAATTTAGTGAAAAACAGAGTTCGTTTGACGTGATTCGGACATTCAGTTGAAAAGTTAAGAACTTTAAGTGTTCTTGATGAAAATGATGAGTTTTGAGGTTAAATTCATAGTTTTACATGTTAGTTTCATGATTTGATCGCATGAGCAAGTCCGTATGATGCTTTTAGACTTGCGTGCATGTTTGGTTTAGAGCCCCGAGGGCTCGGATGAGTTTCAAATAGGTTTGGGTTGTGTTGTGCTCGTTCTTTCTTATGCATACATCGTTTCTTCAAGCATAAATGATATCATATTGAACAAATGGGCTCCGATTTCTGTTTTGAATGAAGTATTAGATCCGTATTGTAATTAGACCCGTAGCAAAAAGAATCATCTAAGTTGGACATCGTATGAGAATGTTATGGTCATTTTACTAAGGTTGCCAGATTTTTCAGGTTAATTACGAAATTACCCCTGACGGCGTATTAAAAATCTGCACTATTTGCAAATATTAAAACATACATATCTCCTTCATTATAAGGTCAAATTGAGTGATTCAAAAGCCTAACTTGACTATAATTTCACAAGGAATCCATTAGAGATATAAGAATCGAGTTTTGGGATCGTTCAGTACGAGAAACGAGGCAGAATAACTGGCAGAAATATATATATAAAACGGGTAGACTTCTTCTTCTTCAAAGTTTCGAACCCTACAGCCCCAGGAACGAAATTCTTCACCAAATATCATCCTCAAGTCATAGGTAATCAATTCTAAATTTTAATCTTTCAATTACCCATTGTTTTTCATTACTTTTAAATCGAAAACTAAGAATTTTCATGGTAAAAATTGAGGGTTTGGGTAGAATTAGGAAATTTTGTAAAAATCGAATCTTTACCTCGAATTGAGGTCGGATTTTGAGACTAGTTGTATATTTGGGTTCGTGGGTGAATGGGTAAACGTAATTTGATCCGAACCCCGAGTTTAGACCAAGCGGACCCGAGGTCGAGTTTTTACTTTTTTTTTAGAAAACTTAGGAAAAATTATATTTTTCAATAAACTTAGTTCCTTTAGTATTAATTAATGATATTGAGTTAATTATGAATAGATTCGAGTAAGTTAGAGCAAGATTCTAAAGGAAAAGTTATAATTGAGTTGTAAGTGGCCTGCGAAATTGAGGTAAGTATTTGGTCTAACTTTGATGAGGGAATAGGAATCCCCACTTGTTTGCTATGTGAAATTCATGAGCGTGGTGTATAGGTGAGGTGACGAGTATCTATGCACCACCCAATATGCATGTTAAGCATGATCCCTTTCCCGTTCCTAACTTAATTGATTCTTGTCTTAATTGTTCTATGTCCATTATTGTTTCTATGACTACTTGGTCTTGTTATTTTATTGTTAGATATTGTTGTGGTTATTTTGGAAAGAGTATTTGTTATTTTAGCTGGATTCCTTTTGGTATAAAATGGTTGAGCGGTTTGGCATTATTTTTACAATTCGTATTCCTAGTTGTATATATATAATTCGTAAAAACGTTCCTGTTGGTTTCATTTTTGATAATATTGAGGGAGTGATGAGGAATGCAGTTTTACTGTCTTATGATTGTTGAGGTTTACGTGAATGTTTGGTTTCAATTGATTGTTGCCAATGGTTGTGGCAAGTGTATTAAAAGTGTTGGTTGTTCTTTTGATTTTATCATGGTACATAGAGACTGAGCTGGGTTGACAGTACTACGATGTTTACATATATTGTGATTGGTTTTATTGTGAAATGATATTGGTTGAAGCTTACGATTTACATCGTTTTCTGTTTGAAATTTGTTGAACTTAAAGTATTGTGAAAGGCTTGGCCTGAATAGTGAAAGTTTTTGATGAATAAACAAAATTGATGTGATAAGGGGGATGTGATAAGGGGGTTGCGATAAGGGGGCTATGATGTGGGGGCTGTGATAAGGGTGGATAATTGATTGTGATACGGGTGAATAAATTGACTGTGATATGCCTGAATAAATTGATATGATATGTCTGGTGGGATCGGTTTGTGCGCCACAACAAAGAGCGATAAGGGAGGACAATTATATTTTTAATGATTTTCAAAGAAAAACCAAGATTCGAAAACTACCATTTTATTTTACTATTTTTCATATTTTGGCACTACTTTTATTTAAAGTTAAAGTTTGGAAACTTGGAAATCATTTGAGAGGTCGTTATAGCTGAGGCCTGGAAAATGCGACTGACTTATTTCATTGTTGTTACTGTACTTAATATTTGTTTAGATTTACTTCTTGCTTTATATTTATTATCTCAGTTATATTTTTCTTGTTCGTGTAGAATTGTTTTGTTGCGTTATTGTATATATTAATGTCACATGTTATATATTGTTAATGCCCCGCCGTAGCCTCGTCACTACTTCGTCGAGGTTAGGCTCGGCACTTACTCAGTACATGGGGTTGGTTGTACTGATACTACACTCTGCACTCTTTTGTGCAAATTCAGGTATCGACCAGCAATAGAGATATTTAGAGCGGCTATTTATTTATTCGAAGACGTGAGGTATATCTGCAGGCGTTCGCAGATCCCGAGAGTCTTCTCCTATTTTTATAAAACTATTTTATTTTATTCAGAACAATTACATTATTTCTTTCAGCCTAGTATTTGTAGTGTTCTTTAGTAGTTCGTGAATTGTGAAACCAGAACCTGGGTAGTCTTAGAGTTATTTATATAATTAGTTCGTGGTTCGTTTTTATTCAATTGTTTATTATTTTATCTTTGGAAATCATTTAAATTAAGTTTACTTTAGATTTATTTATTGATGTCTAAGAAGATAATCAAAGGAAGTTAGCTACTCGAATTCTAACACTGGCTTACCTAGCAAGTATGGTGTTAGGCGCCATCACGATCCCTGAGGTTGGAAATTTGGGTCGTGACATGTTGGTATCAGAGCACTAGGTTGCTTAGGTATCACAATTCACGAACAAACTTGGTAGAGTCTGAAGGATCGGTACGGAGACGTCTGTACTTATCTCTTAGAGGCTATGAAGTTAGGAACAATTTCACTTATATTCTACTATATCGTGCAAATTTATTCTACCATTGATAATTGAACTTGTCTATTCTTGTCCTCTCACAAATCTCGACAACACGCAAAGCGCCTACTACCGGACAAGAGATGAAGCCCCAATGACAGCTACGATTAGGGGAAGAGACAGAAGCAGAGCTCAGACTAAAGCTCGAACATCAACACCTATTGTATAGTCTCAAATGGATCTAGACGCCGAGGTTCTAGCTGAGTCGGTGCATGTTGGACTAGCTCATATCACAGAAGGATTTATAGCTACTCCAATGTTGCATAACAAAGGAATAGTTGAAAGAAACGGGGTCGATTAATATGAGTCGTGAAGTTTAACATTTTAGATTATCAGGCATTGTGACCTATGACTTCATGCCAAGTGGAAAGTCCACCGTCAAGGAATAGATTACGGGGTCATGTGTTATATTGGTTTTGGCTTGGAATGTATAAGGCCGAAGATATTGCAAGAGATAAAGATGGGAACTGCGGTATGTCAATCTCCTTAATAACCCTATACCTCAGTACCAAAGGAGTTATTCGAACAACTTTAAATCTACAGAAGGTCTACTCAGCGTGGAAGTCACGGTTGCGGATTTTAGGGGTGTACAGTAGTTGACGAGCTTCTAGATGTCACACCTCCTTTTTCCTCCAATATGGGTGGGATAAGGGAGTTTTTCTAATTAAAGTGACATTTATCGAAATGGGATTATTTTTATTTATTCAGAGTCGCCACTTGAGATAATTTATGGTGTCCCAAGTCATCGGTTTATTTTAAATCCCAAATCGAGGAAATTTGACTCTATTTTAAGGTCTGCGAACCAGAAATCCGGCTAAGGAATTCTTTTAACCCGGGAGAAGGTGTTAGGCACTCCCGAATTCCGTGGTTCTAGCACGGTCGCTTAACTATTAATATTTGGCCTAAATTACCTGATTTTTACATATTTTAAACTTATTGTGCATTTTAGCCTTTTTACTATTTAGTCGCTTTTAATATTTATGGATTATTTTGAAACAAGTCACGATGGCGTGCACTTGCCGTTTTTGGACACATTGTAATTATTATTGTTTTGAGTTAGAGTCGGGGACATGAGTTGTCACACCCGAGTGTAGATTATATAGTCAAGACTATGGTCATGACAGTTTAAAAATGCCTATTTTTAGGCGATCTTCAATGATTCTCTAAATTTGGAAGTTTACCTAAAAAGAGGTATTTTCAGCTTTACGAGATATGTGTATGAATCAATTCGGATATTTATGGATTTATCTTAGGACAAGTCACGATGGCGTGCACTTGTCGTTTTAGACACATCGCAACCGCGTCACATGAAATGCACCCGCGATTTACAACGTGTTAACTTTTATTATTATTCGAAGTTATGATCGGGTCACATGAAATGCACACCCGAACTTTGACTTACGATTTTGTACACATTGTGAATCGCGCCACGTGAAACGCACCCGCAATTCACAACATGTTGAGTTTTAATGTTGTTTGAAATTATGATCGGGTCACATGAAATGCACACCCGAACTTTGACTTACGATTTTGTACACATTGTGAATCGCGCCACGTGAAACGCACCTGCAATTCACAACATGTTGAGTTTTAATGTTGTTTGAAATTATGATCGGGTCACATGAAATGCACACCCGAATGATATTTACGTATCGCGACCATGCCACGAGAACCGTACCCGTTGCCACGATGATTTATTAATCACACCTAAAGCAGGATACAATTGTTCGAGTATTGTTATTTTCCTAACTATTTTGAAATCACAAATTACAAATTACCTATTGTACCAATTTCAATGCCCCCAAGGAAAGCCACTCAATTCCAAATAGAAACTACGTAAACAGATTAATGTTCACGCTAAAATTCCACTTTTTGGAATAATTAACCAAATTATCATGAATACTACTTTAACACTAAAGCAAATGACTAAGAATTATTCAAATCAAACATCAGTGATTAAATGATAGATTCTAACAATAAATTTACATCTAAACTGTAGTGTATCATGGAACTGAACAAACAGTAAAAATAACATCAGAAAGCTAAAATCAAACTCAAAACTATAATTAATCACACACAACTAATAAAAGAGATGAATGAGAGAATGAACCTTTTATATTGAGAAAATTTACTTTAAATATTACATCGGCACTTCCCAACTTGAACAAACACAGAAACTTGAAACCGGACTTCAACGCCGGGATCGACGGACCGGAGCTGTGGGCGAGAACCTCGAATGATTTCGAACTTGCCAGAAAAACTCGAATTTCGGCATAGAAAGATCAACTGTTTCAGGGTGGTTTAGTGCTGGTTTTTGCAGTGTTTCGGAGGTGTTTTCAACATCGTTTTTTGAGTAGGAGATGAGGCTGTTGCTAGGTTCGAGAGGCTATTTGGCGTTGATTTTTGGACGGTTGATGCCTCATTTGGTGGTTGTTCATATGGTGTTTTTGGGTGATCTTGAGGTATTTTCATGGTGATTAGGTGCTGGAGTCATGTGAGATTCTTAATTGGTTTTCATGGAGAAGCTAAATTGGTGAAGAAAAGAGTATCTTGGTCCTTTTATTAATACTCTACCGTCCCCCCATTTTTACTCTATTTTTGTTATCTCTATTGCAGCTGTTCAGAGATCCACTAGGGTGAGAAACTGCTGATGGGATATTTTTTGTGTGATGAAGATGAAGAGGATCGCAGAAGAAAGGGAAACGGCGCCCTCGGGGTCTGGGATTTTTTTTTTTTGTATCCTTTTTTATCTCTTAGGTCTCTATTATATATAGGAGGGGATTAGGGTTGGAATATGGGAAATTTGGTTGGGCCTGAGATTTTGGGCCCTGAAATTAGGCCAATTTGAAACAAGGAAAAATTTTATCTTTAAAAAATAGTCATGTTACTACTAATTAAATTTCTTTTATCAAAACGACATAATTAACATTTTAACTAATTAAATAAACTAATTGTATATTTTTATGACTTTTATATATTAATCTATCGATTAAAGGGTCATTAATTTTTTAAAATGCGAATTAAACCTAAGATTACATGAAATGAAAAAATGTGACAATTTTTATGATTTTTCTATGATTTTAAAATATTAAACATGCATGAAATGCAACAAAATAAATAAAAGTTCCTAACATTCATTAAAAGTTACTTTTTGATTATTTTAGGAGTAATTTCCATGCTGGGGCAAAAATTGGGTGTTCACAGCTGCCCCTCTTTGCTCGAGAACATGAAGAGTTTTCGGGCAAAGATAAAGTGAGAAACTACGAGCAATGTTTGCCCGTTTGGTACTCCATTTGGAAGCATTTTGAAAACGGTTTGACCGAACCTTGCTTCGGAGGTTGCCTACATATCCTTGGCTATAAAGGAATCAGGTCACTGTAGTTCTGGAAGTTTTGGAGTGATGAGTTCGAGAGTCGAGCGAGGTTCCGTCCGAGGCTCCGGTTCATGGTCCTGCTATTACATCAAAATCCAAATGAAAAAGACTAACTAAGCCTATCAGATACGAGTTACAAGATTCCTATCTACGGGTCTTCTGAATCTTGATCTTGAGTCTTGGCTGCTTCTTTATAGAGACTCCGATCTGAATCTTGATGCTTGTTCGTTGTAGGTGTTGGTCAAATCTTCTTCAGCTTTTCGGATCAAGGCAGGATATACATAACGGATGACTTCAATCTCGTCCTGAATAGTCCACGTATTTCTCGCTTCTGCACTTTGGGGTTCAACTCTTTTCTTTTTCTTCTTTTCTTTTATTCTGAATTGAGACGTCTTCTTTTGGTCGTCTCGAATCCATTGTCCTAAAAATGCAATCTGCACAAAATCAAAAAGCAAACGAACGAAATTTCAGCCCCAGTTTTCACCAGGAAAATTTCGTGAGTTATTATAAGGAAATCTATACTACTTTATGATTGAAAGTGGTGAAAAGCCGGGAACAGTGCACCCGGAGTTATTGTAGACTAGGGAGTGGATACCCTATGCCCAAAGGTAAAATCAACTAGGGGTTGGAGACCCTATGTTGGAAGAGAATTGACAGGTTATGTTGTCGTCAAGAAAATATCACCGGGTTATGCCGGTGTCTGGAAATGAGATTCATCGGGTTATGCCGGCATCAACTAGGGAATGGAGACCCTATGTTGGCATCGAGTTATGTCGGCATCAACTTATGTTGGCATCAACTAGGGAGTGAAGTCCCTATGTTGGAAAATCATCAACTAGGGATTGGAGATCCTATGCTGGAAAATCATCAACTAGGGAGTGTATACCCTATGTTGGAAAATAAAATCAATTAGGGATTGTATACCTTATGTTGGAATCAAATAGGGAGTGGAGACCCTATGTTGGAAAAATCATCAACTAGGGAGTGTATACCCTATGATGGAAAATAAAATCAACTATGTATTGTATACCCTATGTTGGAAAAATCATCAACTAGGGAGTGTATACCCTATGTTGGCATCAACTAGGGAATTGAGACCCTATGTTGGAAATGAAACTAGGGAGTGGAGACCCTATTTTGGAAAAATCATCAACTAGGGAGTGTATACCCTATGTTGGCATCAACTAGGGAATTGAGACCCTATGTTGGAAATGAAACTAGGGAGTGGAGACCCTATGCCTAAACGAACCAAGAAGGAATTTTTTTTTTTCCAATTTCAATTTTTTTAAACAATCATTCTTTTAAACAAAATGCCCCAATGCTTATTTTCTGAGAACATAAATAAACTATTTTTTTTTCTAGAACAAGATTTTTTTTCTTTTTGTTTTTTTTTTAAAATTATCCTAGGAGAAAATTCATCATACTAGGTTTTCTATTTCTTATCTTAGGATAAAGATTCATCAGACTAAGATTTCGATCCTAGGAGAAAGATTCATCAGACTAGGTCTTTTTTTTTTATCTTAGAAGAAAGATTCATCAGACTAAGATTTGATCCTAGGAGAAAATTCATCAGACTAGGTCTTCTATCTTAGGAGAAAGATTCATCGGACTAAGATTTCAACCGTAGGAGAAAATTCATCAGACTAGGTCTTTTTTTTGTTTATCTTAGGAGAAAGATTCATCAGACTAAGATTTTGATCCTAGGAGAAAATTCATCAGACTAGGTCTTCTATCTTAGGAGAAAGATTCATCGGACTAAGATTTCAACCGTAGGAGAAAATTCATCAGACTAGGTCTTTTTTTTGTTTATCTTAGGAGAAAGATTCATCAGACTAAGATTTTGATCCTAGGAGAAAATTCATCAGACTAGGTCTTCTATCTTAGGAGAAAGATTCATCGGACTAAGATTTCAACCGTAGGAGAAAATTCATCAGACTAGGTCTTTTTTTTGTTTATCTTAGGAGAAAGATTCATCAGACTAAGATTTTGATCCTAGGAGAAAATTCATCAGACTAGGTCTTCTTTTTTTTGGGTATCTTGGGAGAAAGAATCATCAGACTAAGATTGTTGTCCTAGGAGAAAGTTCATCAGACTAGGTCCCNTAAGATTTTTATTGGGAGGAAAATCCATCAGACTAGGACTTTTTATCCTAGGAGGAAAAATGTGAAGAGTAAAGGCAACCTTTTATGCACACAGATAAAGGCAAAAATCTGAGAAACTTCCTTTTGTCGGTTCTTCTCTTCTTCTTTTTTTTTCATTTTTTTGTTTTGTTTTTTAACCAACTTTCTTGCACTGCTTTGTTCCTGTTTCAAACAAAGAAAATTTTGTCAGTTTAAAAAAGTGGTGGTCGGTTTGCGGCCTTGAGTCCTGGGCAGCTTGGCTTTTGCTCAATCAGCCTGAGTCGGTTTCAAGAGATGTTTGCTCTGCATCAACCCTAATTGTTTCACACCCAGTACCATTTGTAATTGTGGCTCAGTCAGACTTATCCCAACAGGAGATATTTGCTTAGGCGACCTTTTCTGATATCTTTAACGGGCTTCTTGCCTTTTGGAGCAATTTGACTATAAGAGAAAATCACCAGTAATCTTTGCTTGTGCCAAGTCAGCTGACAAGAGTCTTTTTTGGGGGAAACCATTTTCATGAACCCTCGAGGCATGTTGACTGTAACAACTGAATGTGCTGGCCAAATTTGCTTTGTGCAACTGAAAAGTTGGTAGCAGATTTTGAAATCCTTTCTTGCTTGTTTTGACAAGGACTGACTCAGAGTGAGTGACACAATGATGCAAAGAAAAAATTATTAACAAGCAATGCCCCTATCGGAATGACAGAAGGAAGAGTTCTTTTTATTTTTATTTTTTATTTTTTTATTTTGCGATAACTAGCCTTAGCGATCATGACATTCATTTTGGACTCAGTGGCCGATCTATCAAACTGATCAAATCTTGCCTTTCACCATGCTTATGACCTTTGAAGTCAGGCTTGTTTATGCCAATTCTTCGCATCAACTTCACGACTCACTTTCGACTAGTGGTGCCCCGAGAGGTTTTCACCAACAAGTCTCTCTCATTTATTTTTCTCTACTTACCAGCGCCTTACAGTGCCCGTGAGGGTTTTCACTAGTAAGACTCTCTCATTTTCTTTTATTTTATTTTCTTCTGCTTTCTTGTGTGAGCAACTTGACAATGTTCTATGTCGCGTGACAACCATTGCTCATTTTATGCTTTCTTGCGTGAGCAACTGACAGTGTTCTATGTCGCGTAACAATCGTTGCTCATTGCATGCTTCTCTTGACATTCTTCAAGGCATATCAGGAGGTCTTTATTTGGAAGGCTTTTGGATAGGGTTGGAAAGGAGGGTTGGCATGAAGGTTTAAAGTAGACTCAGAATGAGGGGTTATAAACTTACAAATCTTGGAATCGACTCTTTTTAAAGTGAAATAAAATTTCTGCCCCAGTTTTAGCTACTGGGGATTTTTTCTGGATTTTTTTTTCCCTTTTTTTTTTTACTTTTATTTGGTTGGACCGAACCGTGTAAGGCTGCCTACATATCCTTTTTTTTCCTAAGGAATCAGGTCTAACGTAGTTCAAACATCTGACCTAACTATATTTTTTCATATTTTTTTTTTCTTTTCTCATGTTTTTTTTTCTTTTCTCATTTTTTTTTTCAAAACAAGTTGCCCCAACTTTTATTTTCTGGGGGCATGGACTTCGACTGTTCTTTTCTTCTTCTTTTTTTCATTTGAACCTTCTAAGAGTCGCCCCAGTTTGTACTCTTGGGCATGGACTTTTCTTTTCATTTTCACTTTTTTTTCATTTTCTTTATTATTTTTTTTGGCTTTTGACTCTAAACTTGATTCCAAAAGAGGGTGGTCAAAGAAAAATGACACCGGCTCAAAAAGGGGTAGAGAAGGGTATAAAATGTTTAGATAGCAGAAAAAGGGCCTCCCAGGCTTGAAAATTCCAAAACATATTATCTTTTTATGATCACAACATTGATGAACATGTCTATTTTCTTGGTGTGTCGTGGTCGAAAGACACTTTCCATCCATTAATGTCAAAATTTCGACCAAGCTTCAGTTGATTCAATATCCTCAAGCCCGATCTTCACAATGATTTGAAGGTGAATTTTACTCAACCTTAATTCCAAAGTATTTCAACTCTTTATTTGTCCTCAAAAGTGTCTCTTTCTCACTTATCTCATTCAAGACTAAATCAGTTTTTAAGATCTGGCCAAAATTTCCGCGTGCATGTCATGTCACTAGAACTAGCGTGAAAAGAACTATGCACAAAATGGACACAAAACGAGTGACTTTTTTTTTTTTGCTTTGCCTTTTTTTTAAATAAAGGATAGAAAGGTCTGATGGCACAAAAAGTAGAATAAAAGACGACAAAATAAGCTACCGTGGCTAAAAGAAGAGTGACTTTCCAGTTGCTAAGCGACATCTTAGCCACAAAGTTGCACATTATCACTACTATGGCATTCAACTATTTTTGTTGTTATGGATTCAGCACTCAAATTTTGACTTTTGATCAAACTGTTCCCCATATTGACTGTCGAATTTCAGGATTGACAACATGAAAATTTTCACAGTAACTAATTTGCCAAAGAACTTGGACGACTCCTCATGTCTCCCCATCATCAAATCATCCTGAGCAGGTCATGTTCCATTGCTCAAATTTGGTAGAGTCAACCCCACATTTGCCTCCATTTTTAATTTTCACTGCCAACTCGCCTACTTGCATTTTCGTGACTTTGGATCAACGATAGTGGTGCTTGTTCCATTGCAAACCAACAAACCGACCACCTTTAATTGACTTTTATTTCAAAAAAAGAATCAAGCATGTTAGAATAATCACTCTTTTTTTTCTCTCTTTTCTTTTTTTTTCATTTTTTCGCTCTTTGTTTTTCTCAGTTATTTTTGTCACTCATTTTTTTTATTCTCTCTCCTCTTTTTTTCACTTTCTTTTTTTTTCTCTCTTTTTTTTTTTTGCCTATGATCGAATCCGATGAGGATTGCCTACGTATCATGACGCCGCATGAATCAGATCTTGCGTAGTTCGGGAAGATTGGGAATAAAGTAAATAACCTACCTAACTCTTTTTTTTTTTTTGGATTTTGATTTTTGATTAATATTTTTTTTAATTTCCAAAAGAAAAACTCATAAGGAAGAAAGAGTTCATTTTGTTGTTTCGATTTTTTTCGAAAGAAAAACTTCTAAAGAAGAAAGATAATATTTTTTGATTTATGGACTTTTATTTTGAATTTATGAAAGAAATACTTCTAAAGAAAAAGGAAAATATTTTTGAATCTTGAATTTTCTTTTCAATTTTTTGCAAGAAGAATGAGCATATGTTTGAATTTTGAGAGGAAATTAAAAGAAAATATTTTTGAATTTTTTTTTTAAAAAAAAATACAAAAGGAAGTAAACAAAATATTTTTTGGGGATTTTTTTTAAATTATTTGGGCCTAAAAGAAAGACTTTCTACATAAGGAAGTAAAGATACTTTTTTTGGTTTTGTTTGAAAATTATGAAAAATAAAAAGGCAGAAAATATTTTTGGGGATTTTAATTTGATTGTCTTCTTTCCTTTTCAATGAAAGATTTCTACGGAAAAAAAATATTTTTTGGGTTTTAAAAAAGAACTTCTTATTACTTTATTTGAGATTTTCTATAAAAAGACTTCTAACGAAGGAGCCAAAGGAAAATATTTTTGAATTTTTATAAAAATAGAGGCAGGAACCGATGAGGTTTGCCTACGTATCTCACATCCGGTGAGAATCAGACCCGCGTAGTTCTGCCAATTTTGACGGAACCGGGAAAACATGATATTAACTTATTTTCATTTTTTTTAAAATACATTTTCTCTTTCTCCATCTTTCAAAATATTTTGGCAGAGTTTCATGACATTTTCAAGTATCGGGATTTTCAAAAATCGGGTAAATTTTCTATCATATCTCACTCTTGGTTTTTTTTGCTATTTTTCTTTATTCGGTCAACAAACAAGNGGTTCACCTGTCTTAGACGGACCCAACCCCTGTGTTGAGTCCCCTAAGTCAAATGCACGTGATGCAAATAATCGTTCCTACTAGGGATCCGGATGAGGCTATGTTATACTAGGTTTAAATCCTGGGGTTTTGTTCTAAACAAGGCTTACCCGAGCGGACAGATCGAGCCGAGGTCGGGGCAGCGTACCGGGAATACAGAAGCTCACCGGCTTTGCAACTTGTCCGTACCTCGTTCTAAAATTGGGATGACTCTAACAGAAAAGAA
>ML268493.1:2766-32006 GCA_005239495.1 Nicotiana undulata | reverse complement strand
GCGATCGCATAGTGCATCAGACCCCATCACATGCCAATGATATGCGATCGCAGGGAGGAATCTACGATCGCACTGAAGGAGGTATCAGACACCAGAAAACTGGAGGAAAACCAGATTTGTTTCCTACTTTTTGCACTCCGATGCTTACCCGTAACTCACCCGAGCCCTCGGGGCTCAAAACCAATTCCACACACAACCTCATAAACATCCTACGGACTTGTGCAAATGATTAAACCACCAAAATACATCAAAACAATGAATTAAACTCCAAAACCAAATTGATCAAACTTAAGAACTTTGAAATTCTAGAATTCACCTCAACGCGCCGAACCGGCCTACACCACTCGGAATGACTTCAAATTTTGCAGATAAGTTATGAATGACACAACGGAACTATTCCCGGTCTCGGAATTTCATTCGGACCTCGGGAACATAAAATCACCTCTCAAGCCAAATTTAAAATTCTTTAGAAACCCCACAAGTTCATTAACTCCATTTTTCCTCATTTGGATCCGAAACCAACCAAATCAAGCCCGTTTTACACCAAATTCCACAGATAGGACAAATAACATATAACAAACATGTTCCGGGCTACGGAACCGCAATACAAGCCCGGTAACACGGTTCTCACATAATTATTCATTTTCAAAAGCCTTTATTATTTTCAGAAAACAATTTTCTTTAAAAATTCATTTCTCAGGCTTGGGACCTCGGAATTCGATTCCGGGTATACGCCCAAGTCCCATATTTTCCTACGGACCCTCCGGGACCGTCACATTACGGGTCTGGATCCGTTTACCAAAAATGTTGACCAAAGTCAACTTTATTCAATTATTCAATTCAAAAATCCCATTTTTATCAATTTTTCACATGGAAGTCTCCCGGCTACCTGCCCGGGCTACGCACGCATATTGAGGTAAGATTAACAGAGAATTTCGAGGCCTCAGAACACAGATTTAGCTGGAATTACTTAGGATGACCTTTTGGGTCATCACATCCGGGTATGGCTACAAGTAGTTCAATCCTATCCCTAGGTAGAATCTATAAAATTAGATTTAAAGCCTCAAGTTCTTGGTAATTAGTCTTTCCCAACCCCAAATTATCTTTTCCAAAATTAATTCGGAGTTAATGGGCGAGTCCTAGGGTTAGCTAATCCCTTTGGAAACATTAAAGAAAAAGAATAATTAAAGTAACAAATACTGATTTCATATATATAATAAAATCATTCAATACATAAGCACAACAAGGTATTTAATCCACACTTTAAATATGTAAATTTTCATAAACAAGATTAGAGTGTTAGAAATAAATACTACACACTTAAACATTCAATACAAATAAACGAAATGAAGAAACAAACATAAATGGGTAATAAATCCTTAACCACAAGGTTGAAATCTTCAAATTCCAAGTGTGTGTGCAAACCCTAGCTTCAATATTTGTTTTCTCTCTTCTTCACGACCAAAACTATTCTTTACAAAGCCAAAGATATGCCAAAAGATGCAGAAAAATGTCTGCTAGGTCGAGTATATGTGAGTTGGGAATGAAAAATGTGATTTTACATCTTTGTCCAGACCTGATTCCCGTTGACCGCACCTGCGGAAGAATCATCGCAGGTGCAGTTTCGCAGGGGCAGAATTCCAATCGCAGGTGTGAGTCTTGGTTTCTTGGGCCATATCCGCAGATGCGGACCAAAGGTCGCACTTGCGATTCCGCAGGTGCGTGGATGACATCGCAGGTGCAGTTTCTATCCAGACTAGCTCTTCTTCGCAGGTGCGGTTCATCCTCCGCATGTGCGAGGTCACACCAGCGGCCCAGAGTCTGCAGGTGCGGAATCACTGGAAGTTTTCTGCAATTTTCACCACTTTTTGCTCAACTTCACTCCAATTCAACACAAACCACTTCATGGTATCATTTCCCTGAAATTCGAGCAATCACACACTATAAACGACCTCAAGTTATCATTGAAGGATGAATAATCCAACGAAAAGTTGCTAAAATGAGTGGTAAAATCACCACTCATCATGCCCCTTCTAGAGGTCAGTTTCAGCACAGTAGAGGTCGTCCATTTAGACCTCCACAACTAGTTCGATAAGCTTACAATGGTGTATCTTCGGGGCAGGGTCCTCGCAGTTATCATTAGGTTTGTTCATCTTTTAGTGCCCTTCAAGCTCAGAGCTCCGCCCGAGCATCATCTTATCAAGGTTCTTCTATGCATGGTTCGTCTGATGCTTATCATGGTGGCAGGGGTTCTCGTCAGTTTTCATCTCTAGCTCCAGGTGGTTGTTATGAGTGTGGGGAGTTAAGACATGAGTGGAGGCAGTGTCCCCGTCGCCCTATAAGTTCATCCCAGTAGAGGGTTCAGCCCTCGACTTCAGCCCCAGTCGCTTCATCACCTACTCAGGAAGCTAGGGGTGGTGGTCAGACAGCTAGAGGGGGACGTCGAGCAGGTGGAGGCCAGCCACGTATTTATGCACTTCCGGCTAGGCCTGATGCTATGGCCTCATATGCGGTGATTACAAGTACTATTTCAGTTATTCATAGTGATGCTTTGGCTTTATTTGACCCTGGTTCCACATACTCTTATGTCTCATCCTATTTTTCTCACTTTCTGAATAATCCCCGTGAGTCTTTAGTTACACCTGTTCATGTTTCGACTCCGGTGGGCGATACTATTTTTGTGGACCGTGTGTATCATCGTGTCCTATATCTATTCGGGGTTTGGAGACCCGAGTGGACTTGATATTGCTCAGTATGGTTGATTTTTATGTGATTCATGGAATGGATTAGTTATCCCCATGTCACGCGATTCTTGATTGTCACGCTAAGACCTTGACCTTAGCTATTCCCGGAGTTCCGAGTGTTGAGTGGAGAGGGTCTATAGAGCATGTACCTAGCAGAGTGATTTCTTATTTAAAGGCTCAGCGTATGGTTGAGAAAGGGTGTGAATCTTATCTTGCTTTTGCGAGGGACGTTAGTAGTGAGACTCCATTTGTTGATTCTGCTCCTGTAGTCCGTGATTTTCCGGATGTATTCCCTGCAGACCTGACATGCATGCCACCTGACAGGGATATTGATTTTGGTATTGACATGGTGTCAGACACTCAGCCTATCTCTATTCCACTTTACCGCATGGCACCAGCGGAGTTGAAAAAACTGAAGGAGCAGCTTTAGGAACTCTTAGATAAGGGGTTCATTCGGCCTAGTCTGTCACCTTGGGGTGCACCGGTGTTGTTTGTTAAAAAGAAAGATGGCTCCATGCGTATGTGTATTGATTATAGGAAGCTGAATAAAGTGGGGTGAAGAATCGGTATCCTTTGCCCCATATTGATGACTTGTTTGATCAGCTTCAGGGAGCTAAAGTGTTCTCCAAGATTGACTTGAGATTCGGATATCATCAACTGAAGATTCGGGATTCTGACATTCCGAAGATTGCTTTCAGGACCAGATATGGTCATTATGAGTTTCTGGTTATGTCATTTGGGCTGACCATTGCCCCAGCAGCGTTCATGCAATTGATGAACAATGTGTTTCAGCCTTACATTAATTCGTTCGTCATTTTGTTCATTAATGACATCCTGGTTTGTTCCCGTAGCCAGGAAGAGCATGCTCAGCATTTGAGGATTGTGTTATAGAGATTGAGGGAGGAGAAGCTTTATGCAAAATTCTCCAAGTGTGAGTTTTTGCTTGGTTCAGTAGCTTTCTTGGGTCACGTGGTGTCTAGTGAGGGTATTCGGATTGATCCGAAAAAGATTGAGGCGGTGTAGAGTTGGCCCAAACCGTCCTCAGCTACAGAGATTAGGAGTTTCCTTGGTTTTGCGGGATATTACCGTCGCTTTGTAAAAGGGTTCTCACCTATTGCTTCACCATTGACCAAATTGACCCAGAAGGGTGTTCCATTCGGGTGGTCTGATGAGTGTGAGGAGAGCTTTCAGAAGCTCAAGTCAGCTTTGACCACAACTCCGGTACTAGTTTTTCCTACTGGTTCGGGCTCTTATACAGTCTATTGTGATGCTTCTAGAGTTGGTTTGGGAGCGGTATTGATGCAGGGCGGTAGGGTGATTGCCTACGCATCTAGAAAGTTGAAGGTGCATGAGAAGAACTATCAAGTGCACGGTTTTGAGTTAGCTTCCATTGTTCATGTCTTAAAGATTTTGCGGCATTACTTGTATGGGGTACAATGTGAGATTTTCACTAATCATCGTAGCTTGCAGTATCTGCTGAGGCAGAAGAATTTGAATTTGCGGCAGAGGAGATGGTTAGAGCTTCTAAAGGATTATGATCTTACTATTTTGTATCACCCGGGAAAGGCCAATGTAGTGGTCGATGCCTTGAGTCGTAGAGCCGAGAGTTTGGGGAGTCTAGAATACCTTTCAGCAGTAGAGCGACCTTTAGCACTTGATGTTCAGGCTTTAGCGGGTCAGTTGGTGAGATTGGATTTGTCAGACCCTCCGCAGGTATTAGCTAGCATGGCTTCTCGGTCTTCTCTCTATGATCAGATTAGAGCTCGGCAATATGATGATCCGCATTTGTTTGTACTTCAGGATAGGCTCCGTCGAGATGATGCCAGGGATGTGACTATTGGTGATGACGGTGTTATGAGGATGCAGGGCCGCATTTGCGTGCCCAATGTGGATGGGCTTCGAGAGTTCATATTAGCAAAGGCTCGTAGCTCGCGGTATTCCATTCATCCGGGAGCCGCGAAGATGTATCAGGACTTGAAACAATAGTATTGGTGGAGGCGGATAAAGAGAGATATTGTAGAGTATGTAGCACAGTGTCTCTACTGCCAGCAAGTCATGTATGAGCACCAAATATCAGGTGGATTACTTTAGAGGTTAGATATTCCGGAGTGGAAGTGGGAGCGGATTACTATGAACTTTGTAGTTGGGCTTCCACGGACTTCGAAGGGTTTTGATGCTATTTGGGTCATTATGGATAGATTGACCAAGTCCTCATACTTCATTCTTGTTGGCACTACTTATACTTCAGAGAGATTAGCTGGTATTTACATCAAGGAGATTGTCCAATTGCATGGAGTTTCGGTTTCTATTATTTCTGACAGAGGTACTCAGTTCACATCTAAGTTTTGGAGGGCCGTACAGATAGGTATGGGTACTGATGTAGAGTTGAGCACTACATTTCATCCTCAGACCGATGGGCAGTCGGAACGGACTATTCACATTTTGGAGGATATGTTACGGGCTTGTGTGATTGATTTTTGTGGTTCATGGAATCAATTTCTTCCACTAGCGGAGTTTGTATATAATAACATCTACCAGTGTAGTATTCAGATGGCCCCATATAAGGCTTTATATGGTAGGAGGTTAGATCTCTGGTGGGTTGGTTCGAGCATGCCGAGGCTAAGTTATTGGGCACATGTTTGATTCAGGATGCGTTGGAGAAGGTGAAGTGGATTCAGGAGCGAATTCGCACGGCGCAGTCTAGGCAGACGAGTTATACGGACCGGAAGGTCCGGGAAGTGTCATTTATGGAAGGTGATAAGGTACTGTTGAACGTATCACCCATGAATGGTGTTATGAGGTTCGGAAAGAGAGGAAAGCCGAGTCCTCAGTTTATTAGTCCTTTTGAGGTACTTCAGAAGGTTAGAGAAGTGGCTTCAAGACTTGCCTTTCCACCCAGCCTGTCGAGTGTTCATCCGGTATTGCATGTGTCGATGCTCCGAAAGTATGTTGGTGACCCGTCTCATGTGTTAGACTTCAGCACAATTCAGCTCGAGGATGATATGTCATATGAGGTCGAGCCAGTAGCAATTTTGGCTCGCGAGGTCAGAAAGTTGAGGTCCAAGGATATAGCTTCCATGAAAGTATAGTGGAGAGGTCAACCAGTGGAGGAGGCTACTTGGGAGACTGAGCGGGAGATGCAGAGCAGACATCATCACTTGTTTGACACTCCAGGTATGTTTCTAGACTCGTTCGAGGACGAACGTTTGTTTAAGAGGGGGGAATGTAACGACCCGGTCAGTCGTTACGTAGAACCTGCATTATAATTACTACCATTGCCTTGGCATAGGTTGGTTATACTGTTTATGATGTGATAGAGTTGGTAGGCTTGGAATCGGAATGGTTTTAGTGAGAGTTTAGTCATTTAGTCTCTAAAAATAGCCTTATAGTTAGAAAAGTGAACTAAGAGTTGACTTATTGGTAAACGACCTCGGAATGCGAATGTTATGGCTCGGATAGCTTCGTTAGGTGATTTGGGACTTAGGAGTATGTTTGGAATATTTTTGTGATGCCCGGTGTAGAATTAGGCTTGAATTGGCGAAAGTTAGTTTTTGGCGATTTCTGGTCGGCAGTGGAAAATAGGCTATCGGGGCCGGAATAGAATTTCGACAGTTGGAACAGGTTTGTAATGTCATTTGGATATGTCTGCAAAATTTCAGGTCAATTGGAGTTGTTTTGGATAGTTTCGGCATCGTTGGTGGATTTTAGAAATTTCAAAGTTCTTAGGCTTGAATCCGATGTGATTTTGGTGTTTTGCGGTTATATTTAGTGTTTTGATAGTGCAACTAAGTTTGAATGATCATATGTAACGTGTTAGTATGTTTGGTTGGGGTCCCGTGGGGCTCAGGATTGATTTCGGATGGTTAACGGGATGTTTTGGGACTTGAAATATGCAGCTTCAGCTGCTGGTTTGTTGATTACTGGTGTGACCGCACCTGCGGAAGTTTTACCGGAGGTGCGGGCCGGCGGGAGCGGACAAGGCTCCGCAGGTGCGGGGAAGGTCGCAGGTGCAGTTAGGGGGCCGCATGTGCGATTCCGCAGGTGTTGTTCCGCAGGTGCGGGAACTTGGCCGCAGGTGCGGAAATCCCTGGACAGTATTAAATTAAACCATCCGTGACCATTAGACCTTTTAACGCCATTTTTGAACGGGAAAATAGCTTGGAGGCCATTTTTAAGAGGGGAAATCATTGTTATTCGTTGAGGTAAGTTTTTTGGGCCCTAAAACTCGATTATAGGTGATTAAGGTACATAATTTCACTATTTAATTCATGAAAATCAGTAGAAAAATATGGGGTTATGGCTTGAGATTATGAGACCTTTAGGGATCGATTTGAGGGGTCAAAAAAATTCTAATTTTAGCGTTCTTTATGTGTAAGGACTCGTGAGATGATGAAGAACAATTTGGTATACGATTTGTCGAATTCTGAGACGCGGGCCCGGGGGTCGGGTTTTGGCTAATTTCAGTTTTTGAGCTAAAATTGGTATTTTTCAAATGGAATTCATTCCTTAAGCATAATTTGATGATACAGATCTTATCTTTATAGATTTGGAGCGCTCGAAAGTTGATACGAGAGGCAAACGGGTCGCAAAGTAGGTTTTCGGGCTAGTATGAAATCCCGGACCTTGCATCCTTTCACTGATTGTGGAATGCAAAGATGGGAACTTTGGAAATATATTCCCTATTTATGCAACTATTGAGTTGAGAAATCGATTTTTAAGCCTATGCTTAATAATATTGATATATTTTGATATGATTTGGGTTGTAAACCATGTTTGGGGCCTAGTGTCGATCTGTTTACCCCTTGGGGGATGTTGTTTTACTATTTTCCTCACTTGATATGTTATGATTTTAACACAGTCTTTTCTTGATAATTGTTTGACACTCAGAGTATTTTGATATTATTTATTGAAAATGAAACACTGTTTTGGGTCGAGAACCTGGTATATCTGTGGCCCGAATGACATGTTCAGAGTGTCTGATTGAGTGAGGCTGCGGGCCAATATTGTGAGGATGTTATGATACAAGAGAGGCCGAGGGCCAATATTGTGAGTAATTTATGCCATGATGTGGCTTGTTATAGCGCTTGGGTTGTAGGAGCCCCCCCCCGAGTCGTTACACACCCCTAGTGAGCGGAGGTACCTATTGAGTGCGAGTGATGCCCACGGGGCTGATACTGAGTGGCTGTGAGGTTTCCTACTAGGCTGATACTGAGTGACTGTAAGGTTGCCTACTGGGCTGATACTGAGTGATGGTGAGGTGCTGATGGAAATGTTATGAGAGATTATTATGGCCCGAGGGGAAGTGTTATGATGATTTTACTATGTTTTTGACTATGATTCACTTCATTTTTCAAACTGATTTTACTGAGAGTTTTACTGAGATATATTGAAAATATACTTGTTTCAAAGGAGTTTCTGGAAATTGGTTTTCGAACTTATGTATACTGTCTTGAGACTTTGTGTTTTACTATTTTGTGGATTGGTGTTTGTGCTGTGTGTTTCTTATTTCTCATACTGTGATTTATTTTCATCACTACTGAGTTGGTGTACTCATCATTACTCTCTGTGCCTCTGTGCACAGATCCAGGTACCGGTTTGTAACAGTAGCTGTCATCGTTCGTATTCAGTAGCTTACGAGATATCGAGGTAGCTGTCCAGCGTCCGCAGCTTCTCCAATTGCCTTCCTTTATTAGTATTAGTATTTATTTCATTGACATTGTTTAAGACATTAGCAGAGTTAGTTTTATTTCTTAGATGCTCGTGACCATGTTGACTCCAGTCTTGGGAGGTTTTTGTTTAGACTGTTAGATTATTATTAGGGCATAAAGACTTAAATGAATTTATTTTATGCTTTGCTTGTTGCTTGTTATTGATTATTGAGACATTATAGTAGAACGAATGGGTAGTAATGTGATAGTTGGCTAGCCTAGTTCCATGATAAACGCCATCACGACCTGTTAGGATTTGGGGTGGTGACAGAGTCGCTCGAAGTTTCAAATCACATAAAACAACACCAAAACGACGAATCAAACCAAAAATAAAACTTATGATTTTTCAAATCTTCAAATATCAAAACTTGTGCCGAAACCTATCAATTCAACCCGGAATGAAGCCAAATTTTGCAGACAAGTCAAAAATAACCCAACAGACCCAGAGACACTCCCTGGATTCCATTACTGGCTCGATATCAAAATTTCACCTATCGGCCGAAATCGCTGAAATTCTGACTTTCATCGAATTACCTCAAATTACTCTACGGAACTCCAAAACCAATTCCGGACGCGCTCCTAAGTCCAAAATCGCCATACGAGGTTTTTGACATTAACCAAAACTCATTCCGAGGCCGTTTACACAAAAGTAAAACCTCCGATCAACTTCCATCACTTAAGCTTTCGAAATTGAAATTTTCATTCCAATTCGACTCTGGATTATCCGGTAACTGAATCCAACCACGCACACAGGTCGATATACACAATGTGACGCAATTCAAGACCTTACGCCACCTAACGGAGCTTAAATTCTCAAAACGACCGGTCGAATCTTTACATTCTCCCCCTCTTAAAACAAACGTTCGTCCTCGAACGTGCCAAGATTCACCTCTAACTCATCCAATCACTGATAGTACACTTCCAACACACACCTGCGGGTTGTTCCATGTCACCCTAACCTACATAAGTCGGATGACACCATCACAACTGCAATTTAGCCTTCCTATCACAACCGATAAGCCTCATACCTCAATTTCTCACCTTCTACTCATTTCCAAAAGACTGATCCTAAATCGATATCCGACATTAGCCTCAACCATCTGTATTAACTCATGACTACACCCATAAGGCACGACCACACAACATAGCACATCACACATAGGCTCAAATAACACTTTTGGTCACAATAACTGCATGAAATCAACTCAGCATTGGCAATTAGCCGCACATCGGGAAGAATTATGTTTCCCAGCCCATAATAGTGATAAAGATGCAATAAACATGAAGACCTCATTATTAGACACCCGAATCACCAAGCCACAACTAACACCACCGGACACACATCCCGCAAGATAAAACTAAAGAAGCACATTACGAAAATGACATAATATGTAAAGAGAAACATATAAAGGAGCTATCAAACAAGCCCATAGGCGCACTCTCTATCAATACCGACTTACAAAAATAATATAACAAGGAAGAAGTAAGGAATATGAACAAATCACAAGGACCCATCCTGATAAAATTTCCACCGCGGTACTCAGCCCGGTCCAAACATATCGAAATCACAAATATCACGAGGACCTCACCCTCAATTCTAAATCACATACCGGAAATATATCATACCAATTGAAATTCCCTACTAACTCATCTCGGATGATAAAATCATAAAGCTCACAAAACTCACGTCTCGATAGAGTATCAAATCACAGCTCGTAAACAAAATATATATGAAAATCACATTAAACCTACCATGATGAACAACAAGGACTCACTACTAGCCTCACCATTCTCAATGATGAGTAAAACAACGATAGGCACGGTCTACTACTCATAGAATTTCCCAACAGGAGCAAACACGAAAATAGAGTGTAAAGCATGAAACTCACTCATAAATAAAGAAGGCAATAAGGGAAACTCATTCCAACCAACAGAATTATAGTGAAATACAAATGGTCCCCCTATGAAACCGATCAAAACATACATGTATGATAACATTTGACCCAACGGCCTCCAGCCCACTATATGAGATACATCAACGGGCTAGGCCTCCCCCTCTTGGGCGTCCTCTACTCACCTGAATACTCTACTGTGACACACCTGTCTAGATCCTGGAATAACCTCTCACCCCGTGAATGGTATATCAAAACAACCTCTTGTTGACATGGCTGTGGAAAACTGTACAGTACGAGTACTCTGAGACCCATGAGTACCTGAAACCCCATGCACCACTGGTAATGCAAACTAAACTGGTTGACCCACAAAACCTCTATTGTATATAAGCTGCCTCCATAATAAGGACTAGTAGATTTCTCCGGTCTATAGGCCTCCTCGCCTCTCTGTACTATCACTCCTAAACTCTTCTGTCCCTTCGCTCCCGATCCCACTTGCCCTCTAACCAGCGAGCGATCCCTAATCCTTGCTGAAACAAGACACCTGACTCTAACTCTCGAGTCATGTTGAACAGAACATCATGCCTGAGCCCCTCAATGAATCTACGGACTCGTCTCCTAACTGTAGCAACTAAGTGAGGTGCATATCTAGCCAACTTACTGAATTTGACGGCATACTCCAATACTGATATAGTGCCCCGACGCAACTGCTCACTCCATGCTCCATGCCCTTCGGAGGGACGGAGGTGCAAACTCTCTCGAGAACATCTCTGAAACCTGACCCCATGAAAGTGAAGCTGATTCGGCCGGGCTACCCAACTCATATGCTCGCCACCACTGATAAGCCGCTCCTCTAAGCTGAGATGTTACAAAAACAACCCCGCATCATCTGTCACCAATGCACTTAAAGATAGGAGGGTGGTACTTTATGTACCTCTCAAGTATAAGTTGTTCTTTCTTTGATGTTGTTGCCCTAACCACGGGCCGAACTGAAACCATATGTTGTGCTGCCATGACAACTGGAACCTGACCAACATGATCTTTCTGTTCTGGGGTGTATACTGCAGGAGTTTGAATTCTTCTCCCGATTTGTGAAGTAGCTGGTGCACCCGGAATTAATCCTGCCGGAGTCATTGTACCAATTATACTCTAAAACTGCGACCAGGTCTCTTGAAGTCCGAGCGTAACAACAGGCATCTCCGGTACCTGTTCCCCAACTGGAACTGCCGGCAGCTCCTCAACCGCTACTCTAGTAGGCATCTTATCTGCGACACGTGATCCTCATCGGCCTCTGTCTCTGACCCTTGCGACATTTGTTTCGGGGTAGCACTATCAGGGACCGCATCTCGTGTCCTCACCATCGGTGTGAGAATGTAACGAAAATTTTAAGCTTCAAGATCAATGAACTCACACGATAGGAATGAAGAAAGTGAAATTGTCCAAATAATTCTATGGCCTCTCGAAGATAATTACAAATGTCTCTGTACCGATCCGCAACACTCTACTAAACTCGCTTATGACTCGTAGCACCTATGAACCTAGAGCTCTGATACCAACTTGTCACGACCCAAATTTCCCTCCGTTGGGTATCGTGATGGCACCTAGTCTTAGGGACTAGGAAAGCCTGAAATTTACTGAATAAAAACAATAATAAAGGAAATCTAACAGTCTTGATATTGAAATCTTGACAAAATTACAATTTCCAAAACATGTTATACAAGTCATAAGCTCTACAGAATTTGTTACAACTTCTAAATACAACTCTTTAGAAATAAGTAAGAACAGATGAATAAAGCCTGCGAACGCAGCAATAGGTTTACCTTGAGTCTCCTCGACAATGATCCACATAGCTACTAACAACCAATACCTGGATCTGCACAAGAAAAATGTGCACAAGTGTAGAATGAGCACACCACAGCGGTGCCCAGTAAGTATAAAGACTAACCTCGGTGAAGTAGTGATGAAGACTAGTCAGGACACCCACTGGTCTAATAAATCAAACAGACATAAATATTGACATGACATGATGTAACATCTATCTAATGGCTACACAGTATATGTCACGACCCAAATTCCCCTCCGTTGGGTACCATGATGGCACCTAGTCTTAGGAACTAGGTAAGCCTAACATTAACCCCAATAATAATAATAAAAGAACTTTAACAATCTCGATAATGGAAATCTTGACTGAGTTTACATTTTCCCCAAAGCCCGGTAAATACAAGTCATAAGCTCTACGAAATCTTTCTACCAAATCTAAATACAACTGTCTAGAAATAGTAAGTACAGTTGGCATAAACAGGAAGGTGACTCCAAAGCCTGCGAACGCAGCAACAAGTTTACCTTGAGTCTCCTCGTCAATGAACCCGCACATCTACTAACAATAGATACCTGGATTTGAACACAAAAATGCGCAGAAGTGTAGTATGAGCACACCACAGCGGTGCCCAGTAAGTATCAAGACTAACCTCAGTGAAGTAGTGACGAGGACTAGTCAAGGCACCACTAGTCTAATAAGTAAAAAGGTATAAATGTAAGAATGACCGAAAAATAATATCTATCTAAAGGTTTTTCGCTATAATCAACGGTACGATAGAATAATACGAAAGAAAATTCAAAACTTTACGATTAACGGACAACATAATAGAAATACGCAAGGGAATGGAAAGAATGCAAGCTAAATGTCGGGAAGCACAACCTACTAGAACACTAGCAACTCAGCACCTCATCAATCTATTCACATCAGGCCTGAGCCAATAAACTCAATAAAGCTGGTCAAACCTTCGAGTGAAAACCATTAAATCGTGAGTTTATTTCGAAATCTTTAAAGATATAATCATTTCGGAATAGAAAAATTTCTTCTTTGAAACAAGTATATCGTGCTTGCGTAGTAGTTATTGGGGGGTTGGAGACTCAGGTTGATCTCTTGCTTCTCAATATGGTTGACTTTGATATTATATTGGGCATGGACTGTTATCTCCCTATTATACCATTCTGGACTGTCATGCCAAGACAGTGACCCTAGCCTATCCAGGAGTACCTCATTTAGAGTGGAGAGGGACTCCTAGTCATTCCTCTGGTAGAGTTATTTCTTATATGAAGGCTCGGCGCATGGTCAAGAAGGGGTATTTGGCCTATGTTCGTGATTCTAGTGCTGAGTTTCCTTCTATGGAGTCTGTGCCCGTGGTTCGTGAATTTCCAGAGGTATTCCCTGCTGACCTGCCGGGTATGCCACCCGACAGGGATATTGATTTTTGTATTGAGCTAGCTGAGGGCACTCAGCCCATTTCTATTTCCCCGTATCATATGGCTCCGCCAGAGTTGAAGGAATTAAAGGAGCAATTGTAGGATATGTTGGATAAAGGCTTCATCAGGCCTAGTGTTTCACCTTGGGGTGCCCTAGTATTGTTCGTGAAGAAGAAAGATGGCTCAATGAGGATGTGTATTGACTACCGGCAATTAAATAAGGTTACTATCAAGAACAAGTATCCCCTGCCAAGGATTGAAGACTTATTTGATCAGCTTCAGGGTGATACGGTGTTCTCTAAAATAAACTTGAGGTCCGATTATCATCAGCTGAGGATTAGGGCTTCGGATGTGCCTAAGACAACTTTTCGCACTCGTTATGGGCATTATGAGTTTTTGGTCATGTCGTTCGGGTTGACTAATGCCCCCGCTGCCTTCATGGAGTTGATGAATTGGGTATTCAGGCCTTATTTGGACTCGTTTGTGATTGTGTTTATAGATGATATTTTGGTATATTCCCGCAGCCGAGAGGAGCACGGGCAGCACCTTCGAGTCATCCTCCAGACTTTGAGGGACAAGCAGTTGTATGCCAAGTTTTCTAAGTGTGAGTTCTGGTTGAGTTCTGTGGCGTTCTTGGGCCACGTGGTATCGCAGAGGGCATTTAGGTGGATCCGAAGAAAGTTTCAGCGGTCAGGGATTGGCCTACGCCCACTTCAGCCACAGAGATTTGGATTTTCTTGGGCCTAGTAGGCTATTATCGCCGGTTCGTGGAGGGGTTTTAATATATAGCAGCCCCTATGACCAAGTTGACGCAGAAGGGTGATCAGTTCAGATGGTCGGAGGAGTGTGAGGCGAGTTTTCAGAAGCTCAAGGCAGTATTGACCACAACACCAGTGTTGGTACTGCCCACAGGTTCAGGTTCTTATACCGTATATTGTGATTCTTTGCGAGTTGGGCTTGGTGCAGTGTTGATGCAGGATGGGAAGGTTATAGCCTATGCTTCACGTCAGTTGAAGATTCATGAGAGGAACTATCCAGTCCATGATTTGGAGCTTGCAGCTATTGTTTATGCCTTGAAAATTTGGAGGCACTATTTGTATGGGGTACCGTGTGAGGTATTCACTGATCACAAGAGCTTACAATACTTGTTTAAGCAAAAGAAATTGAATATGAGGCAGAGAAGGTGGTTAGAGTTGCTGAAAGATTATGACATTACCATTCTCTATCATCCAGGAAAGGCCAATGTGGTGGCCGATGCCTTGAGCCGGAAGTCAGTCAGCATGATAAGTATGGATTATCTATCAGTGGGAGAGCGACCTTTGGCTTTGGATGTTCAGGCGTTAGCCAATCGATTTGTTAGATTGGAGATTTCTGAGGGTGGCGGTGTTTTGGCCTAAACCGTCGCTCGTTCTTCATTGTATGATCGCATTCGCGCCAGGCAGTATGAGGATCGTCATTTGTGTGCTTTTAGGGATGCGGTTCGGCACGGACGTGCCAAGCAGGTCACAGTTGTTGCTGGGGGAGTTTTGAGATTGCAGGGTCGTATATGTGTTCCTGATGTTGATGCCATTCGTGAGTTAATATTGCAGGAGGCCCATAGTTCCCGGTATTCCATTCATCTGGGCGCCACGAAGATGTACCAGGACTTGCGGCAGCATTATTGGTGGCGTAGAATGAAGAAGGATATCGTGGCTTATGTAGCTCGGTGCTTGAATTGTCAGCAGGTTAAGTATGAGCACCAGAGACCCGGTGGTTTGATGCAGCAGACTCAGCTTCCCCAGTGGAAGTGGGAGCTTATCACGATGGATTTTTTGGTTGGACTTCCACGGACTCAGAGGATGGTTGATGCAGTATGGGTTGTGGTGGATAGGCTGACCAAGTCAGCACATTTCATTCCGGCGGTGGTTTCATCTTCAGCGGAGAAGTTACCTTTGATCTATATAAGAGAGATTGTCAGATTGCATGGTGTGCCCTTATCTATCATATCAGACCGAGGTACTCAGTTCACCTCCCATTTCTGGAGAGTATTTCAGAGAGAGTTGTGCACTCAAATTGAGTTGAGCACGACATGTCATCCTCAGACGGACAGACAGTCCGAGAGCACTATTCAGATTTTGGAGGATATGTTGCGGACATGTGTCATTGATTTTGGTGGTTCATGGGATCAGTTCTTGCCTTTAGCAGAGTTTGCCTACAACAACAGTTACCAGTCGAGCATTCAGATGGATCTGTATGAGGCGTTGTATAGCAAGCAATGTCGGTCTCCAGTCGGATGGTTTGAGCTCGGAGAGGGTAGATTATTGGGTTCCGAGTTAGTCCAGGATGCCTTCGATAAGGTGAAGATTATTCAGGATAGGCTTCGTACCGCTCAGTCCAGGCAAAAGAGTTATGTAGATCGTAGAGTTAGAGATTTGGATTTCATGGTAGCAGACTAGGTATTCCTCCGAGTGTCGCCTATGAAGGACGTGATGAGATTCGGAAAGAAGGGCAAGTTGAGCCATCGGTATATTGGTCCATTTGAGATTTTAGATACGGTAGGAGAGGTGGCCTACAGACTTGCCTTGCCACTGCATTTATCAGCAGTGCACCCAGTGTTTCATGTATCCATGCTCCGGAGGTATATCGCAGATCCATCTCATGTTCTTGATTTCAGCGGTGTCCAATTGGACAAGGATCTGACTTATGAGGAGGATTCGGTAGCCATATTAGATAGGCAGGTTCGCCAGTTGAGGTCGAAGCCTTATCCTTCGGTCCGTGTTCAGTGGAGCGGTCAGCCTGCCAAGGCAGCTACTTGGGAGTCCTAGCCCGATATGAGGACTCGTTACCCCATCTTTTCTCAGACTCAGGTACTTTTCTATGCCCGTTCGAGGACGAACGTTTGTTTTAGAGGTGGAGACTGTGATGACCCAAAAGGTCATTCTAAGTAATTCCAGCTAAATCTGTGTTCCGAGGCCTCGAAGGCCTCCCTTTATCTCACCTCGTTATGCGTGCGCAACCCGAGTAGGTAGCCGGGAAGCTTCCATGTGAAAATTTGATAAAAATGGGATTTGTGAATTGAATACATGAATAAAGTTGACTTTGGTCAACATTTTTTGTAAACGGACCGGGACCCATGATGTGATAGTCCTAGAGGGTCTGTAGGAAAATATGGGACTTGGGCGTATGCCCGGAATCGAATTCCGAGGTCCCAAGCCCGAGAAATGAATTTTTAAAGGAAATTGTTTTCTTGAAATAATAAAGGAAGTTGAAATTTGATAATTATGTGAAAATGGTGTTACCGGGCCCATATTACGGTTCCGGAGCCCGGAACAGGTTTATTATATGATATTTGTCTTATTAGTGAAATTTGGTGAAAAACGGACTTGATTTGATTGATTTCGGATCAACATGAGAGATTTAGAGTAAATGAAGTTTCGAGGTTTTTAAAGAATTTGAAATTGGGCTTGGAAGGTGGTTTTATGCTCCCGAGGTGCAAATGCAATTCCGAGGCCGGGAATAGTTCCGCTACGTTATTTATGACTTGTTTGCAAAATTTGAAGTTGTTTCAAGTTGTATGGGTCGGTCCGGCGCATCGTTATAGAGTTCTAGGATTTCAAAGTTCTTAAGTTTTGAATTCCGGGGTGGAGGGTGATTTTGAGTTTTAGCATTGTGTTGAGTGTTCCGTGGGCTCGAGCAAGTCCGTCTAATGATTTAGGACTTGTTGGTATATTTGGACGGGGGCTCGGGTGGACCCAGGTGCCTTCCGGACCCCGCACGAGGCCAAAAACCAGCAAAAATCACTGCTGGTGCACAGCAGCTGGTGTGACCGCAAGTGTGGTTGCCCAGCCGCAGGTGCGGGACCGCCCCTGCGGTCCCAGCCTTCGCAGGTGCGACATCCATCATAGGTGCAACTCTTCCTCCGCAAGAGCGGGACCGCTGGTGCGGCTTAATACTCCGCAGGTGCGAGCCCAGGGGCCCAGGCCTTCTTCCGCAGGGGCGATCATGTTCTCGCAGGTGCGGGCATACCTGCGGTCCTAAGGTCGCAGGTGCAGAAACCCCTGTTGGAAGCCCTCTTAAATGTCCAAAATTTCGGGTTTTCTTCACATTCATCCATTTTCAACCTTTATTAGAGAACATCCAAGCTTGGGCAACACCTTCCACGACCACCCACTGTAAGAGGTAAGTTAAACCCCATAAACTTCTAATTTTAACGTTAATTCCTAGTTTAAGTCACTACTAAATCATCTAAAAATCATAGAATTAGGTAGTAAACTTTAGGGTTCTTGAGAATTTTGGGATTTTCCATGTTAGGCCATTAATTCTTGTATAAATCACATAACTTTGATCCTTAGGCTCCGGGTAATTGATTCCTTCATGAATTTTCGAAAGTCTGAACATGTGGGTCCGGGGTCGAATTTTAGTATTCTTGGAAGAAATGTAGGAAATGTATAATTAGGCTTGGGAATTGGTTTATTCGGTACTTATGGATGTTAATAAATCCTTCATGTCTAGATATTACCGATTCGGAGTTGAATTCGAGAGGAAAGGCTGTGATTGAGGCTTGACTTGCATTTTCTTTGGAGCCGAGGTAAGTGTTTGGCTTAACCTCAACTTGAGGGATTAGGTATAGAGTCTTATTTGCTATGTGTAACTCATGTCCAACGTATAGGCGTGGTGATGAGTGCCTATGCGTTGCGGTCAAGCATGCCCGTGAGTCAATTGTGATGAAACTTACTGTGTTCTTATTATTCTCCGCACTATGAGTAATTGGTGAATTAAAAGTGATACCACGACGTTGTTACACGATGTGGAAAGTTATTGATTTATCTGTTTCAGTTGAGGCTTACACTATTGAAATTGCATTTATGATGCGAGGTTGGTTATAGCTGAGACCCTTGTCGGGCACTTGTTGATGTTGTGATTGATAATTTCTCCTTGCCAGGACAATAGAATTTTTATTGAGTATTTCCATGCACTTGAGAATTCGTAACGTTGATTTTCACATTATATTGTTTCCTTGTTTGTTACTTATCACACGAGGGGACATGTCGTGTTGATCGTTGATTATCTATGCACGAGGGGACGTTCCGTGCCGAGTGTTATTATATATGCACGAGGGGACATTCCGTGCCGAGTGATTGTGAGGCTATGCACGAGGGGACATTCCGTGCCGAGTGTTATTATATATGCATGAGGGGACATTCCGTGCCGAGTGATTGTGAGGCTATGCACGAGGGGACATTCCATGCTGAGTGTTATTATATATGTACGAGGGGACATTCCGTGCCGAGTGAATGTGAGTCTATGCACGAGGGGACATTCTGTGCCGAGTGTTATTATATATGCACCAGGGGACATTCCGTGCAGAGTGACTGTGTGGTTATGCACGAGGGGAAATGTCGTGCCTTTGTTGTTCATTATTTGTTGAGAATGTTAAATTCCTGCCTTTACTTTTACATTTCAGTTATTACCCAGTTCTACCATGCTAGCATTTTGTTGCCCTATTACCCCAGCATGTCCAACCCGTATCTGTTTTACTTGCTTAATTATGTCGTCATTTTTTTCCTGTTATTATATAAAATTGCACAAGTACATATGTGGTTGTCGGTCCTAGCCTCGTCACTACTTCGTCGAGGTTAGGCTCGACACTTACTAAGTACATGGGGTCGGTTGTACTGATACTACACCTGCACTTCTTTATGTTGTGTAGACTACGTAGCCGGACCCGGTGATCACTGACGGTCGGAGCTTCACTCAGTTCATACAGGGACATCGAGGTAGACCCGCAGACGTTCGTGGGCCTTGGCGTCACCTTCTACTCTCCACTTTCAGCTCTGTCTTACTTTATATTTCAAAGACAGTCCTATGAACTTATTTTCAGACCTTTTGTTTGTAGTAACCTCTTAGACAGTTCGTGAGTATGTGACACAAGTTCTTGGATTTTGTATATGGGTTTTATTTCGAAATTGTTATGTTATATTTTGGTTATTTTGTTAAATTTTACGCTGCGGGCCATCGATGCCTTAGTTAACTTGCTCGTTTTAGTTGTTAATGAGTTTTACTTAGTTCAAACGTTGGCTTGTCTAGCGGGTTCACCGTTAGACGCAGTCATGGCCCGAAGGTGGGATTTTGGGTCGTGACAACTGTTCTGCAGTATCGGTGGACCTGACTGGTAAGAAGTGAGCTGATTTCGTGAGTCGATCCACGATTGCCCAAATTGAGTCGAACTTGCACTGAGTGCGAGGTAACCCTACCACGAAGTCTATATTTATCATTTTCCATTTCCACATCAATATTTCCATGAGCTGCGTCATCCCACCGGACCTCTGATGCTCGACCTTCACCTTCTGAAAAATCGAACATCTAGCCACAAAGTCCGCCACACCCCTCTTCATACTACCCCACCAATAAATCTCCTTGAGATCGTGATACATTTTCGTAGAACCTGGGTTAATAGAATACTTGGAATTATGAGCCTCTTCCATTACCCTCTCCCGGAGATCATCCACATCTGGAACACATAGTCTCCCCTGACACCGCAAGACACCGTCATTATTGCTGAAGGACAAAGCTGAAATCTTGTGTTTCAAAATTGATTCCCTCAATTGTATCAATGCTGGATCTCTGAATTGATTTTCCTTTACTTCCGCAACAAGTGAGGACTCCGCTCCATTACGCACCATGACATTCCCCTCACCTGAGGTCAAAAGACAGACCCCAATACTGGCCAATTGATAAACCTCCCGAGCCAAAGGCCTCTGACCGGCCTCCAAATTTGCCAAGCTACCCATGGATTTCCGACTAAGAGCGTCAGCTACCACATTCTCCTTTCCTGGATGGTACAAAATATTCATATCGTAATCCATTGAGAAATTCTAACCACCTCCGCTGCCTTAAGTTCAACTCCTTCTGCGTGAATAAATACTGAAGACTTTTGTGGTCTGTGAACACGTCCACATGGACCCCATAAATATAATGCCGCTAAATTTTGAATGCAAACACAATAGCTGCGAGCTCCAAATCATGCGTCGGATAATTCTTCTCCTGATTCTTGAGCTGCCTTGAAGCATACGCTATAACTTTACCAAATTGCATCAATACACACCCCAAACCAACTCTCTAAGCATCAAAATAAACCACTAATCCCTCTGAACCTTCTGGCAAGGTCAACACTAGTGCCGAAGTCAATCTCGTCTTCAATTCCTAAAAATTCTTTTCACAAGCATCGGACCACTCAAACTTAACTGCTTTCTGCGTCAGCTTAGTCAATAGGGAGGCAAGAGTAGAGAATCCCTCCACAAACTTCCGATAATACCCAACTAGACCCAAGAAACTACGAATCTCCATCGTGATCGTTGGTCTAGGCCAATCCTTTACCGCTGCAATGTTTTGGGGATCAACTTGAATCCCTTCCCTAGAAACAACATGGCCCAAAAAGGTGACTAATTCTAGCCAAAACTCACATTTTGAAAACTTTTCATACAACTGGTGCTGATGAAGAGTCTGCAGAACTGCCCTGAGGTGATTAGCATGGTCTTCCCGACATCGTGAATAAACAAGGATATCATCAATGAAGACTATCACGAAGGAGTCAAGAAACGACTTGAAAACCCGATTCATAAGATCCATAAAAGTTGTTGGGGCGTTGGTTAGCCCAAAAGACATTACCAGAAATTCAAAGTGCCCATAACGAGTCCTGAAGGCGGTCTTAGGAATATCCTGCTCCCTGATCTCTAACTGGTGGTACCCTGACCGTAAATCAATCTTTGAGAAGCACCTAACACCTTGCAATTGATCGAACAAATCAACTATCCGAGGCAGTGGATATTTATTCTTGATGGTGACCTTGTTGAGCTACCGATAATCATTACACATTCGAAGCGATCCATCTTTCTTTCTGACAAAAAGAACCGGTGCGCCCAAGGCGACACACTTGGCCGAATGAAACCCTTTTCTAATAGATCTTTCAATTGCTCTGTTAACTCTCTCAATTATACTAGCGCCATTCTTTAAGGTGGAATAGATATTGGTTGCGTATCTTGCAATACATCAATCCCAAAATCTATCTCTCTATCTGGCGAAATTCTAGGAAGCTCATCCGGAAACACTTCAAGAAACTCATTCACAACCGGAACGGACTTGGGAGCAGGCACCTCTAAAGTGGTGTCCGCAACCCAGACCAAATGATAGATGCATCCTTAGCTGATCATCTTGGAAGTTTTAAGATAGGAAATAAACCTGCCCCTCGGCACAACATCATTCCCTTTCAATTCAATAGCGAGCTTGTTAGGAAATTCGAGCCTCATAATTCTTGTTCAGTAGTCGAGTTTATCAAAGCACGAATAAAGCCAATCAATTCCCATGATTACATCAAAATCTAACATCTCCAACTCAATAAGATCGGTCGTGGTATCTCGACCACACACCGTAACAACAAAATTCCTATAGACTCACGCGGCCGTAATAGAATCACCAACCGGAGTCAACACTGAGAACGACTCATGAAGCTGTTCGAGTTCTATCCCAAAACTCGATGTAATAAATGGAGTAACATATGACAAAAAGGACCCCGGATCAATAAGAGCATAAACATCAAGTGTTTGTACAGTTAGAATACCTGACAACATCTTGAGAAGCCTCCGCACTCTGGCGACCACTCAAAGCATAGAACCGACTGGGCCCTCCTTGACCCCGTGCTCTACCCATAGCTACACCGCGCCCTGCTGGAGCTGGAGGGCGTGCTGAAGATGTAGCGGTTAAAGAACTGGACGGCTAAGCAGTGCCCCTCCCTGTGCCCTGACTGGGCGTACGACAATCCCATTGGATATGACCTCTCACTCCGCATCTGTAGCATACTGGAATATCCAAGTAACATGGCTCAGAATGGAACCTATCACACTTAGAACATGGGGCCCCCCGCTGCTGCTGAAACTTCCCACCAGAATGACCTGACTGATGGAACCCCTTGTTATCTGAACCGGGCCAAATGCGACCTCCCTGTTGATAACTGTGCCCTGATTGCGGCGCACTGGCTAAGGACTGAGCATAGGTCTGAGATGGCCCTAATGATCCTCTCCCAAGGGCTGATCTCCCACCTCAAACTTAGCTCCCAGGGTTGTCCGCTGACCGGACCCTACTACTACCCTCTCTCGCCTTTCTTATTTTCAATTTTCGTGCCTCCGTAGTCTAGAAAAACCCACAATCCTACCATAGTTCATATCTGAAATGCAAGGAAGGTTTTCCAGCCTCATTGACAACCAAGGGACCAAGGCCCTGAACAAACCGATGAACTCTAGCTTCCATATACGACATCATGTGGGTAGCATACTTGGACAAGCGAACAAACTCCATATGGTAGTCCCGCACACTCATATGGCCCTGCTTAAGAACCTCAAACTCTGTAGCACGGGCTGCCATGACCTCGGCAGGAAAGAAATGATCCATGAAAGCTCTACAAACTCGACCCACCTCGCCGAAAGGGCTCCCCTCTCCACGGGAACTCTCCCACATCTCAAACCACGATTATGCTGCTCCCTATAGACGATAGGAAGCTAACTCAATTCCCTCTATTTCAGTAGACTTCATAACCCAGAGAGTCTTGTTCATTTCATCTACAAAATCTTGAGGATCGGCCTCTAGGTCGGTGCTTGTGAACACTGGAGGGGCTAACCGCAGAAACAGATTGACTCTAGAACCTGAAGAATCCCCTTGCTCGCTAGAGGACGCAAAGGCAACCTGTTATATTTGGGCCTGGGAGGCCAGTAACTGAGTCAACATCTAGATAGCTCCCATAAGGTCCCCATCTGAAATACTGGGACCGAAAGCTGGGACTGAGGAAGGATCATGAACATCAGCGGGAGGGATTTCAGTACCCTCCGCTGGAGCAGGAATAGGAATAGACTGGCCTGGCACGGAGGGGTTAGGCAGATTCAAGGTCGGGGAATCATTCTCACCCGCACTATCAAATATAGGATTTATGGCCACACTTGGGGTGGCATTGGCCTCTAGGCCAACTCGAGCTCTCTTCTTAGCCGCCATTTACTGAAAATTGGGACAATGCGCGAGTTAGATAAGGATATTCTCACCTTTCACTTCATCGCACGATACAAAGTAACAATGAAAGGGTATTTTCCTAAATGTCCATGCATCCCCCTACTTATAGACGTGGTCGACAACACACTGATAAGAAGGGATCTACTAGACACGACTCCAAGACATCCTAGAAAACTTTTAAAACCTTAGGCTTTGATACCAATTTTGTCACGCCCCAAAAACCGAGGGACGAGACCGGCGCCTAACCGGATGAACCCAGTCAAGCTGACCTGGATTGCCTTTACTACCCAACGTATTACCCCGTGTTCATAACGTACATTATTCCATATGAGTTAGCCAATTTAGATTCAAAGTACACTTTACAACATAATTTCATTTTCCTCTTTTAGTTTTCAACAATAGATAATCCAAAATATACAAGTTACATAAAACATTTTTTATTTGCGATCCACAAGTACGAGTGAGTACAACTACCGCCCACAATATACATATACATATACATATACATATATAACCCACAAAGTGTCTACGAAGACTCTAAGAGTTCTTAGGAGTTTTACATAACTTGCCGGCAACAAGGCCCCGACTATACCTTTACAACATAAGAAAAAGAGGATAGTATAATCCACATGCGGCCCCGATAAGAAGAGAGGCTCACCAAAACTGCTGAAGAGGTGAAGAGGAGGCACCACTAACGGCCGGCTGAGCTACCTGCTATAGAACAACCTACATCCATATAAATGATGTAGCACCCCCGGCAAAAGGGACGTTAGTACTGTGGAATAGTACTAGTATGTATGAAAAAACTTTACCCTAAGTACAATCAAGCAATACACAGATAAGAGACAGTTAATGGAACCAACAAGTATTACACAGAAACAGAACAATCAAAATCAAGAGTTTCACAGATTCTCCTTTCAATTCAACAATATTCAAGAGTTTCACAGATTCTCATTTCAGTACCACCATATTCAAGAGTTTTACAGATTCTCATTTCAACACAACCACATTCCACCTTTATTACCTCGGCCACCCTTATTACCTCGTCCACCCTTATTACCTCGTGTTGCGGCGTGAAACCTGATCCCACCAGACAATCATATTTCATAACAATCACCAAAAATTAAATCACAAAGATCTTCATTACAAGGAACACAAGTTCATATCAACAATTCGCTATGTGGACTCAAGGCACAATGACTCTCACCAAGCAGTAATCATGTACACAGTGTTGCCATAATCGTTCAACTCAGTTACATCATTTCACAATACCCTTTTTCATTACTTACCACGCATGGTTTTTAGCCATTATATACATTCCTACACATGGGCACATTAACATTCTTTCATTCATTAACACATACTTTCATATCGATACCTTCGAGCATTTATGAGCTTTGCACATAATAAGGTAGGCACAACAAACCACTTTTCACAATCTCAACCAGCATAGTAGTCAACAAGAAATTCAAGGAGTGAAGTATTACGCCTCAACACAAATGGACAGTCAATTCACATATTCTCAAATAAAGTACACATACCATATGCTCGGACACCAACAAGAGGATTCTACAAAGGTTAAAGTTAGCCATACATACCTGGAGTCAAAAATCCCTTCTAATTCCTATTCCCAAATCACTGGCCCGTCAAGCAATGTCAATCTAATTCATAACGTAACACATTTTCTTAGAGTTGGGAATCATGAACACAATTTGAACTCGCTTAGGCATTTTATCGAATTCTATGTGACCCCTCAAATTACCAACCCCTTCTTTGTGAATATTTACTCTAACCCACTTCTTTTTACTAGATTGTGACAATAAATGAACATGCATTCAAGGTTCTTCACTTTTATCTTCAAGAACCCATTTAGGGGAGTTCTAGTATTAACCAAAAATCTGAAAATTTAAGGGAAATGGAGTGGGGACTTACCTATTAGAATGAAGAAGAAGATTTCTCGAAATTCGCAGGCCTGAGTGATTTTGGAAAATCAAATTGATGAAGAAGGAGTGTTCTCTCTCAAGAACCCTCTCTCCCCCCTCTCTATTTTGTTTAGAAAATCGTTAAAAATGAAGGGGAGAGGTGTTTTATTAAATAGGGGTCGGGTTTTAAATTTAGAAAATAGGAGCCCCGACATAGAAATGCGGTGAGGAATGCGATCGCATTCCTACTATGCGGTCTGCATTCTTGTCGCATAGTTGGCCCTCAAATGGGCTAAAATTGGAAAACAATCTGCCCAGGTATGCGACCACTATGCGGTTCGCAAACCTGTTATGCGATCGCATAACCTCCCTCGCAAAAACAATTGGGCAAGAATGCGACAACCATGCGGTCCGCATACCCAAAATACGATCGCATTCTGGGCCGCATAGTTGTCCTCAATTTGGATAGAAGCGTGATCATGTATGCGACCATTATGTGGTCCGCATACACATTATGCGATCGCATAGTGCGTCGCATAACATCACAATTTTGGAAAATTTTATTTTTCACGTTTCAGGGCTCATTTTACTCAAAATAGGTCCGTTTTAAGAATTTCTAATATTCTAACAACACAGGGACCTATTCGGGCATTATTTTAGACATAGAATTTTACGAGTCTTTACATTTTTAATATATATCTTTCGATCATAATATCTTCAAGATAAATCTACCAGATCTCCGTTTGTAGCTCAGAATGTGTCATGTAGTACAGGGGGAAAGCTCTCGAAATACGTCTGTAATCCCAATTTTAAAATGCAATGCAGTATAGGGGGAAAGTGTAACGACCCGACCGGTCGTTTTAAGATCCAGCGCGTCGTTCAGCAGTTGGGAGTCATGAACAGTTCCATTTCGGGTATTGTGACTTGTGTGTATGGTCAGAGTTGTAATTCAGGAGGTTCGGAGTTAAATTGAAAGGAAAATTTTCATTTCGGAAGCCTTAAGTTGAAGAAATTGAGTAAGACTGGAATTTTGAGTAAACGACCTAGGAATCGAGTTCTGGCAGCTCCAGTAGCTCCGTATGATGATTTCAGACTTGGGCGTATGATCGGCTCGGGTTTCTGATGACCCGAGAGCATTTCGGAGCCCGAAATGGAAATAAGGATTTCCTTAAGTTTAGAATTTGGCCTGGAACGGGACTTCATGCTATCGGGGTCCAAATGGATTTTCGGGATCGGCAATAGTTCCGTATAGTCATTTATGACTTGTCTGCAAAATTTGGGGGTCATTCCGAGTAGTATAGACTCGTTCGGCGCAATGAAGAAAATTCTAAAATTCTTAAGTTCTTAAGTTTGAATAATTTGGTTTTGGGTTTGAATTTTGAGTTCCGTTGTTGCTTTTCATGTTCCGAAAGTTCAAGCGAGTCTGTATCATGAATACAGACTTGCCGATGCTTTTGGACGGGGTCCCGAGGGGCTCAGGGCGATTTTAGACCCCGGGAGCTAAGTTGGAAAAACCAAAAATTTCTCTATCTGGTTTCCTTCTCTGCGATCGCAGAGAAGGGTTTTGCTGGGCTGCTGATTGTTCTCTGCGATCGCAGCCTTCCCCTTGTGATCTCATAGGTTCGGGCCCCAAAGCTTCGCGATCGCAGCCCTTTCACGCGATCGCATTGAGTCGCAGCTGGGCCGGGTAAAATTGTTCATCGCGATCAAAAGACCTCTGCCGCAATCGCAATGGTTAGACTAGATGGTCTTCGGGATCGTAGGACCTTTGATGCGATTGCAGAGGTCAGTACAGTTGCCCTTCGCGATCGCAGGCCTAGTGTCGTGATCGCAGTTAAGCATTTCCTGGGCAGTATTTAAATGCCCAATTACGGGTTTTTCTTCATTTTCAATACCCAACCTCCATTAAAGCTCCTCAAGGCTAGGGAAAAGTTGTCCAAGGTCAAGTTCCTCAAGGTTAGTGTAATTTCCTCTCTAAATTCATGGATTAATTATGGAATTCCAACTAGGTTACCTATTAAAATATCAAATCATGGGAAAATTGGGTAGAAAATTCTAGGGCTTTGATAATTAGTGAATTATTCCTTCTTAGCCATGAATTCCTAAATAAATTATGTAATTACGATCCTTAGGCTTCGGGTAATTCATTCCTTCGAGGATTTTCAGAATCCGAACACGTTGGCTCGGGGTCGAAATCTCAAAAACCTTCAAGAATGCTATACTTTGGAAATTCTTGTTAGTTCTTTGTCGTGGTATCTAAATTGATTCAATTGCGCTATATTTGGCTAGTTGTGCCCGTCGAGGGTAGTTCCGAAGTTTCGTGTGCTTTCTTGATTCGGTCGTTGGTCCGAGGAGTGCTTCCTCGAGGTGAGTCTCCTTTCTAACCTTGTAAGAGGGAATTGTCCCCTTAGGTGTTCTACATGATACATGTAATTGTTTACTGTGGCTACGTACGTACCAAGTGACGAGAGTCTGTACGTAGCGACTACTATTGTTTTGTCTGGGTAGTTAGGCCGCACATCATGCCCTGTATACTTCTTGTAATGAGTTATATGTATGTTATAATATCCTGTTGTGTGGTTTTGTTTCTCTAAGATTTATGGATCTTAAAATAAGATGGAAGGAAATTGTTTTCACGGAAAAATATTATGAAATGAATTGACTTACGGGAAAGAATATGAAAGAAATTATTTATGGAAAGTATTGTGAAAGGAAAAGAAATGACTTATAAGTTTTGTACTCATGTAAGATATTATTGTTTCCCCGAGCTTTCATTTACTTAAATAATTGGAAAGAACTTTACATTCTGCGTGCGCATGTTGTCGCTTAAATGAAATTTACTGTCACGACCCGAAATCCCACCTTTCAGGCCGTGACTGCGTCTAACGTTGAACACGCTAGACAAGCCAACGTACACAACACTTGACCTCGATAGAACAACGTAACAGTATTTAGAACCATTAACCTTCAAACATTTACTGAAACCATCCCACACCATTAACTTTCAAATCATTCTGAACATCCCAAATCACTTCAAACGTTTCACAGCTGAAAAATAATATTACCTCAAAAACTCATAATGAAATGATAAGATAACAACAACGAACAATCCCAAAACCGGGGTGTCACAACCTCACGAACTAACTAACTGAGTGTTAAACACAAAGTCTGAAAGAAATATATAATTGTCTTGGAACTAGAAGAAAAAGCCAAGACAATGAGGAAATCCAAATGTAGGAGAGACACCAAGGCCCACAAACGCCAGCGGGTATACCTTGAAGCTCTGGGTGGACTGAAGGTGACTCCCTCAATGTGGTCCACTGGACCCGGATGCGTGATCTGCACAACATTAAGAAGTGCAGTGTAGCATCAGTACAACTGACCTCATGTACTGAGTAAGTGCCGAGCCTAACCTCGGCCGAAGTAAAGACGAGGCTAGACATGACAATAACGATAACATGTCCTAATCTACAGCAGGTAACAAGGAAAATACAACACAAGAGATAAGCAAGCAAGTAAGGGATACGGGAGCAGAAAAGGGGAAACAAGTGAAGTGAAGTAGTCTAATTGACAGATAGAAGTAACCAAGGGAGGCATCTAATACGATAGCCCACGAAACAAGTATAAATATCAGAAAAGTAAACAATGGCACAACATCACCCTTCGTGCTTTTACTCTCTTCCTCACAATGCAATG
>ML268490.1:2015-41375 GCA_005239495.1 Nicotiana undulata | reverse complement strand
GTTGATTGTACTTGGGATAAAGTTTGTTCATACATACTAGTACTATTCCACAGTACTAATGTCTCTTTTGTCGGGGGAGCTACATCTTTTATATTGATGTAGGTGGTTCCATAGCAGGTAGCTCAGCCTACCATTAGTGGTACCTCTTCTTCATCTCTGCAGCAGTTGTGGTGAGCCCCTCTTCTCCTCGGGGCCGTGTGTGGATGATACCACCCTCTTTTGTTTATGTTGTAAAGGTATAGTCGGGGCCTTGTTACCGGCAAGTTATGTAAAATCCCTAGTATTCGCAGAGGCTCCGTAGACATGATGTGGGTGTATATATGTATTTTTGGGTAGTAACAGTACGTACTCGGAACCGTGGATCATGTTGGAAAGTTATGTATGTATTATGTATGTTTGAATATCAATCGTTGAAATGCTAAAAGAGGAAAAATGGAATTATGTTGTAAGATGTACCTTGAATCAAAATTCGGCTAACTCGCATGAAATAATGTATGTTATGAACGCGGGATAATACGTTGGGCAGGAAAGACAATCCAGGTCCGCTTGACTGGGTTCACCCGGTTAGGCACCGGTCTCGTCCCTCGATTTTGGGGTGTGACATATCCGAACCATAAAATGTGAATTCCGAGGTCGTTTACCAATAAGGCAACTCTCATTTGACTTTTCCAACTATAAGCCTATTTTTAGAGACTAAGTGCCTCAATTCTCACTACAACCATTCTGATTCCGAGCCTACAAACTCTAAAACCTCATAAATAATCTAACCAACCTATGACAAGGCAATAACAATAAATATAATGCAGGTTCTACGTAATGACTGACCGGGTCGTTACAATAATTAAGTACAGAAGCGTAACATGAGTACATAAACAATATATACCCAGTAAGTATCCAGTCTAATCTCGAAGAAGTAGTGACGAGAGGTCGACTTGACACTCACTAGGGTCCAAACAGTGTATTTAGATGTAAAATCTAAAGAGAATAACAAGTACACATGAACACATGTAAAATCTAATGAATATCAAGCATACTTACAAAACCTATCTACGTGGCGAAACTCCAACATACAAATTACGAATTTGTCTTCCAAGACATCTAACAGCTTAAGAGTCATGAATAATATCAAACAGGTACCGTGCGCATAATGTGTCAGAAAATACGGTCTGGGCCAACATAATAATAAATGTGCACTGCCAAAATGTCAAACGGTGCGAACCATAGATGCATCTATTAACCTGCCGTGACGTATGGCCCGCTCTCATGAGAGTAGTGGAAAGAATCACTTCGCTCGCGGAATATGGATTGGGAAGCGATCACACATAAACATAACATTTTCCTTAAATCCTTTTCCAAAATAATAATTCGTTTGAAAACGTCAAGTTCTAGGATTTCTTGAAAACAAGCTTGCATACAAGGACATCACAAGGCATATAGTTCAATTAACGAAGTTCATATGGCTTGGTGTAAACCTAACTACCCGAACATAACAAGAATAGTCACTACGCACGGACTCTCGTCACCTCGTACGTACATAGTCCCCACAAACAATGACACATAGTTAATTACTTCACCTATGGGGACAATTCCCTCTTACAAGGTTAGAAATGAGACTTACCTCGTTTCAAGCCTACTTCCCGGGTCAAGAATGCGCCCGAATCTCCAAATTTGTCGCCCAAGAACTCGAAACTAGCCAAACATTATGTAAATAAATCAATCTATGCTCAAAGTCCATAATTCTCCTATTTAAATGGTTATCTCAACCTAGTTTGCAAAATCCAAAAATGTACCCCCGGGCCCACATGTTCGGATTCCGGATATTTTCAAGGGAAATGGTTACCCATAGCCTAAGGATCAATATTACATAGTTTTTGCATGATTCCATAACAAATGTCTTGATTAAATCTCATTTTTATCAAAACCCTAGGTTTTACTCTAAACCCATGATTTTCACTAATTTGTGTGTGTTAATCTACTCAAAACTCAAGTATTAAACTCACTTTTAAGTAGAAATTACTTACCTCACAATTGCTAGGTCGAATCTGCCCTTTGAAAGCTCCCCAAGTCGTCCAAGATGAAAGAAAATGGCCTAAAATGCCTAAGTCCCGCATTTAAAACGACTACACTGCCTTCAGGGTTTTCGAACCTGCGGTCTCGCATCTGCGAGCCAGTGATCGCACCTGCGAAAAAGGAGAAGAAGGTCAGGCATCGTGCCTCCGGAACGGAGCATGCACCTACGGCTCCGCTTCTGCAGGAAAAGGTCCGCACTTGCGGAAATTGGGCAGCCCCTCTAAGGCCGCACCTGCGAGTCTTCGACTGCACCTGCGGCTGATCCTTCGCAGGTGCGGTCGCACCAGATCTGGTGCACTAGCAGCTCTTTTAGAGCTTGGTTTGCCTCGCGTGATGTCTGAATGGCATCCGGGCCCACCCGAGGCCCCGTCAAAATATACAAACAAGTTCCAAAGCATAATACGGACGCGTTCGAGCCTTCGGAACGTCCGAAACAACACTAAATCCAAGAATCATATCCCAAAACCAACTAATCCAACTTAAGAACTTTAAGTTCTTGAATTCGCTTTCAACACGCCGAACATACCTATACTACTCGGAATGACACCAAATTTTGCGAGCAAGTCATAAATGACATGACGGAACTATTCCCGATCTCGAAATTCTGTTCGCACATCGATAACACAAAAACACGTTCCAAACCTCAAATTTTGAACTTAGGGAATCATATTTTATTATTTGGCGCCGAAACGCTCCTGGGTCATCCAAAACTCGTTCCGAACATACGCCAAAGTCCAAAATCATCATACGAACCTACTGGAACTTTCAAATCTCGATTCCGGGGTCGTTTACTAAAAATGTTGACCGGAGTCAAACTTGACCTTTAAGACCAACCTTAAGGAACTAAGTGTTCCTATACCAACCCAAACTCCTCGAAATCCCGAACTAACCATCCCCGCAAGTTATAAATCAGTCAAAACAAACACGGGAAGCCTCATTTAGGGGCACGGGGTTCTAGAACACAAAACGACCGGTCGGGTCGTTACGTCAAATCTTCAATTTGGGGAAGAAAAAGCTAGGGTTTTTTACATGGGCGGGAAGAAGTCAGGGGTCTTTGATTTAGGGGGAAAAGTGGATGCCATATGTGGTATTTTTTCTTTTATATTTATTTATTTTTGTTACTCTTATTGGGCTTTATTTGGCTTGCTAGACGTAGACGTATATGGAGTGGGCTAAAATTATAAGCCCAAATATAATGTTAATAATAAAAGATAATGATAAAAATTAAAAGAAATATATATAAAAATTATTATAATAAATATTTATTTTATATAAAATAAATTTTAAAATTACATACATAAATATCGGGTTGATTTGGTCTCGGGTTGACTTATTTTAGTTAATACCAAACCAAACCTATTCTTGGGTTTTTTTTTTACATACCAAATCAAATCAAACCAAACCACTATTCGTTTTTTTTTTCCGGTTTAACTCGATTTGTCAGTTTAGTGTGGTTTATCGTTTTGCTTTGTACACCCCTACTCCTACGTATGATTGCTCTATTGTCTTTTGGAGGTTAACCTTAATCAAAGGTAACACACAAACTCATAAATGTAAACCTAATTGTACTAATTCTCAAACTGTCTTGATAGAATTGTCTTTGTCCATTATATGCTTTAACCAGTCTAACAACTGGATACATTTCTTTTTGAGAGGCAAACATATGGAGGCATTTTCAAAAGGTGTGGATGTGGCCAACAACAACATAGACTTCTAGTTTGATTTGTACTCAAGTAACTCGTGTTCTCCTTAACTAGATTTACCTTTCCCATCAAAACTTTTTTTTATATAAAATGCTTTTTATTATTAATGTTTGTAACTTATAATATTTTTATTTATATAAATTCGATTTTCAAAAAAAAATCTATGTCCAAGTAAAGACAAACAATAGGAAATTTGATCTTTTTTCTGTTTCTTAGTAAGAGGGGAAACTCGGCCCTGCTACAACCTCTGTCACAGCTTCTACCTTCGGGTGAGCACTACTTTATGCGTACTAGGTAAACCCCTCCTTATGTAATAGTCTGCAAACCACATAAGGGTTGTAAACCGCACTAGGCAAACCCTGTGTGACAGGCTTGAGGGGAGATTCGATCCCAGATCATCCATAAGGATGTCCACTCTCCAATCCAACTGGGCAATCCCGAAGGATTAAAAAAATATAATTTTATCTTCATACTCCGAATTTATTCATTATTTTTTTTAGAAACAGATGAATTATTTTTATTTTCTTGGTACAACTAAGACATTAGAGGCCTACTGTTCAATCCAACTAGCTAACTAGTGGCCAAATTACTTGAACCACACACACAAGAAATTGACAAGCAACGTTATCCTAGCTTCTGGTCCCACTGCCACCGTGGCACGTCATCTGACCTGGCAGCACTTTTCTTTTAATTTGACTTATCTTTCTTCAGTTGCTTGCTCACCAATCATATTCACATCCAATCAATACACACTTTTTCAAAATTCCAAAACTACCCTCCATTTATTCTATAAAGACAATTGTACCCTCATTCCTGATCAATAAAAAATCAATTCCACCGTCTTCACCTGTACCTTAAACCAGACAATAATTACCCTTTCTAAATTCAGAACTTAAGCCGTGTTTTAAATAGACTCAGCTTCAGGTTTGGTAGTTGAATACTTGAAGGAAACAATCACAAACGTTCAAGAAAACTGTCTATTTTCTATTTCTTTTTCTCTCTAATTTTTTTCTTCAAATTGAAAGAAAAAAAGACCCCTTTTCCATATAAAACAAAAAACAAAAAAAAAATACCCCTTTTAGAATTACATGTAAATTCAAGCTAAGCAGGTATATACATATTTACCTAAGTATTTCAATATGTATGCAGAATTCTGTTTTTTTTTTCTTTTTCTGCAACTGAAACTTTTGATCGACTTATGAAGTTTGATAGAGAAGGAATATTTAAGGTTCTTTATGAGATATACCCATATTGGAACTCTCAAAAAGTTGCTTTTTTTTTATATTAATTATTTTGTTTATTTATGAAGAGTTTTAGCTAATTGCAAAGCTATAAATTTTTTTTCTTTCTGAGAAGCAGTGTTGGGTTCTGATTAAAGTCGCTTTCTTTTTGGTTAGATTTATTAGTATCCAAAGTTTGAATCTTTTAAAGATTTTTCTTTTGTTTATTTATGACAAGGTTTAGCACAGCTAATTGCAAAGCTATGATCTTTACTGGGATTCTTGATTTTTTTTTCTTTGTGTTTTGTTTTTTCCTTGTACTTCCTTTATATTTGGTGGTTTTTGTTTGACTGGCTGAAATTGGAATTTTTTTAATTCTTATTTTTGTGAAACACCACTTTGTACAATTCCTGAAAATTGAGCTAAATTTCAATAAAAATTTGAGATAGTTAGGTAGGGGTAAGGTCTGCGTACGGACTAACCTCTCCGGACCCCACATGTCGGGACAAAACTAGGTTTGTTGTTGATGTTGTAGAATATCTGGTTCTAATTTGCTATCAGGACCTATTTCTAGGGGGGTATATTATAATTTCTTATAAACCTTTGCTAAAAGCTAATTATAGTGACTGATTTATTACTATGGGAAAGTAGAAAAAGGAAAGGAGGAAAAAGGGAAGAGCTTGAATTTTCTTAGAATGTTTTTAGAAATTAAAAAAAAAATGGTGATATATAGTTATATACCATCTTCTATCACAAAGATGGCAACATTATGGGTCATAATGAATGGAGGAAGATGTCACTTTATTTGTGTTCCATGGATTTATTATTTATATTTGATATTCAAATTGAGCCGAGGGTCTACTGGAAACAACCTCTCTGTCCTATCCGGGTAGGGGTAAGGTGTGCGTACGCAATACCCTCCCAGACCCCACTCTGTGGGATTTTACTCGGTAGTTGTTGTTGTTTTATTTGATATTCAAATTGTATAAAATGCTGTGATAATACTGTTTGTATCATTTTGAATGTATTCATCTTCTAATTATCTGAATCTCTTTGGAACAGCAAAATCCTGATTCGTTGTATCGAAAACTCAGTCTCAGAAGTTGATTTCTATTTTGGGTTGAATAAATTTCTTGATTTAGTAAGATATGGCCTTGGCATTTACCCCGTTGTCGTGGTGGCTTTGGAGTGGAAAGCATCAAGAACCAAAAATCTCGAAAGGGACTTGTTTAAATTCATCACCTGATTCAGGGTTATTGGAATTGGATACTTTGAAATTCCGTCGGAATATTGCCTCCTCATCTGGAAGGGTTAAGAGAAAATGGCAGAGTCGAGAGGAGCGCAAGATTGATAGGGAGTATGATATTGTTATTGTACCATCGGACGGTGGATGTGTATCAGGGTCCGAGTCCGATGATTCAGACTGGTCCATTGGATGGTTGGAGCCTCATGGCCCGGAGTTCCACAGTGATGAAAATAGAGATGATAGTTTTGCTGTGCTTGTTCCTTGCTATGGACGTGGATGCGCAAACATGGAAGATAATGCACAAAACAAGTTTCTGCAGGGCATTGGAAACTTCAAGGATATACATGCTTCTGGTAAGAGTCGGTTTCCGGAAATATTCTGTTTTTATTTGGAAATACAACTTCTGCTTTGTTAGTTTCTCTTTGGTGCAACAGAACCAATTATATATTTTTCGTTTCAGATAGTTAAATTTATATTCGTCTCAGACAGATACCAGGTATTTAAAAGTATATGAAACTCCTGACATAAATACTTCTCTCCACTTGATAATATGTTGGTAGCTTCTAATGGCTTACTAAGTAATTCTATGAGAAACATATACATTGATGTTGAAACTACTGGCCTATGTTGCGCGGACTCTCTAAAATGATGCCGCACCCGTGTCGGATCCTCCAAATATACACTATTTTTAGAGGATCCGACACGTATCCGACACCATTTTCGGAGAGTCCGAGCAACATAGCTACTGGCTGATTGGGCAAAAACCAGATAAAACATGAACCATTACCTTTTGAAGGTTCTGTCGACTTCCCCTTGCTATAACTAAATTGTATCACACAAGGACAAGGAAGGACTTGAATCGAGAGTCAACCTTTTGTTTCATGCTTAGAAATTGATGAATTGAGCTTTCCTGCTTTTTGCTCCATTTCCGCTTTGTTAATGTGCTGAAAGTATAACTAGCAGATCTAGTGCAAGCTCCGAATGTTAAGATTGCTGAAAGCTTCCTTTCATGTAATGTGGTGACTGAATGTGGGTTGCTCTGATGGTAAGCACCCTCCACTTCCAACCAAGAGGTTGTGAGTTCGAGTCACCCCAAGAGCAAGGTGGGGAGTTCTTGGAGGAAAGGATGCCGAGGGTCTATTGGAACAACCTATGATGCTCGGACTCTCCGAAAATGTTGCCGGGTGCGTGTCGGATCCTCCAAAAATAGTGTATTTTTGGAGGATCCGACACGGGTGCGGCTTCATTCTGGAGAGTCCGCGCAACATAGGAAACAACCTCTCTACCCTAGGGTAGGGGTAAGGTCTGCGTACACACTACCCTCCCCAGACCCCACTTGTGGAATTATACTGGGTTGTTCTTGTTGTTGTTTCCTAAAGGTGGTGTAATCTAGAGAAATTAGAATGAGTTCAAGATTCTTTTCTCCCCTTGTCTTTTCCAGAGGGAAGGGCAAGGATTGGTGGTGAATTGTTTAAGGGTCGATGATGATTATTAACGAGTAATGTTATGTCATTAATGCAGCACACCTACAGAATGAATTTCTCATTGATAACCTGTTATACATTAGTGCGACTCATATCTAGCATCGTATCTTGTGTTCTACACAACTCCGATCTTGCCCCGTTTTGAAATTAAAAGTTAGATTTTTTCCTTTGTCCCACACGGCTTGATCGGTTGAGAAGTATTTAGTACCTTATTCAGTTAATTGAGTCTATGTCATCGTTGACAAGCCAGTTATAGGATAAAAGGGGTTATGTTTACTGGTTGAGATGTACATATCGTAACTTTCTTGGCATCAGAAGACTTCACATTTTTGTGCAACTCTGTTCATTAGCCATTACAGGACTGTCAATCTGAAATCTTTGTTCTTCTGAAGACCATTTTTCTGGTCGAGCATTACGATTTCAACTCTCTTATTTCCTTCCTATTTTTCACTTTTTGAATGATGCATCGATTTAGACGTAGGTAAACCAAAAACAAGTGTTTATAGAATTAAGTAGTGGTATAGTTGCTGGCTTAGTTCTTAATTTTGGTGTTCTGCATACTTTATGCTTATTGATTTCATTTTTTACATGCAGAGAATAAGAAGTATACGGAGCAGTGGCTCTCATCTTTGCGTTACAGCTGACATACTGCAATAGCTGAGTTGATTCGATTTCTTTTCTGCTGCCCCTCCAGAATTCTTTGTTGCAGTGGATCAAACTTTAGCTGTTTTTCGTTACCTATTACAAGCTTAAATATCGACTTAGGAGTGAAATGAAAAAAAACCTGTAAAAAGGGATCGTCTAGGAACTCGTTAGGTACTTCAATGATCATACCGTACCTTGTGTCTCTGATTTTCAGACTTAGTTCAGAAGAGGTAACCTCTACTTGCCTCCTCCGATTGGTGTAAATTCGTGATTTAAAACTGGCTGGAAGGAAAAGAGAAGAATGATCATTAAAGAAAGACAACTTGAGAAAACTAAGAATAAATGGAGGGAAATCTAAGTTGTGATTATGCTTGTAATATTCTTTGATGTAAATATATCTGTGAATAGGTTCATCCAGTTGTCAATATCTCTTTCTGTCTGAGAAAAATAGTCGGATTCTTCTGATGTTATTAGCAAGTATGATGTCTTTGTGAATATGCAGTTTCAGCCAGTTGTAAATTATTTCTGACTGAAATAAATGGAAAGTTCAAATGTTGTTAGTAAGAATAATGCCTATGCTGATTAATGTTACTAATCTTTGTCACCCCTTGCTTTCTAACTCTTTGCAATCAACATTTGCACTTTACATATTTAAGACTATATAATTGCTTCCAGGGCTTTGGTTCATTTGTATTGACGCATCATAGAAAGAAATTCAAAGATAACCAGTGGTCATTCAAAAATAGCCACAGTATTAAAAGTAATCGAGATTTAGCCAAAGATAAATCTGAACGAAAATACTGTTCAAAATCCGGAAGATACTCCAGCATAATATACTGGAATTCCAGCAAAGTATACTAGAACTTCAGTATATTATATCGGAGTTCCAACAAAGTATACTGGTCCAGCATAATATGCTGAAAGTTCATACACATGTGCTCGAACCTCCAGTATATTATGTTGGAACTTTCCGCGTGTTGGAGTTCCAGCGTAATATGTTGGAAGTTCATACACAGGTGCACCGAACTCCAGTATATTATGCTATTTTTCAATGACTTAACAAATGCTGGCTATTTTTGAATGACCAGTCTATTTTAACCGCATCATATGAACCGTGATTAGGCCTCAACTAGTTTGAACCTTGCCACTGACTCAACCCTAGTATTTAAATGGGAGTAGGATAGAACTTTAAAAGACTCTTTTTCTCTTTTGCTATTAAAGGAACACGAACACAAAAGGAAAAAAGATAGCAAGAAAAACTCCAAAGTGGTACTTAGATGAAAAACTATATATCAAAATGGTTGGGGAAATGTTGTTCTTACTCGTTTGTTTTCTCCAGTCTAAAAGAAGAGAAAGAAACTCCAAACAAAGATCTCAATAAAAAAGAAGCTCGCACCAGTTGAGCTAACTTTACTTTTTGCCTTTTTAATTCAAAAAGGAAAACAAAGAAAAATTAGTTAGCCTCAACGTATGAATAATCCGACCAATTTCCTAAGTTATCTCAAGCAACGGTAAAAGGAGAAAATTAGTTAGTGTCAGTCTCTTTAATATAGATTGCACAACTTGCAAAAGTGATCTCAAGATAATGATAATAATGCATGAAGATATTTAATAATTAACAAGGGAATATCAAGGAAATGTAATTTGTCACCTAAGTATAGACAACGCCTTGCGAGAAACCTACACATTTACATCAAAGAAGCAGGAAAACAGCAAAGCTACCAAAAGGTAGATAAGAATAATTAACATGAATCTAACTTTACATACATAGTTGGTTCAACCCGGTCACTCATTTCACTCTGTCATTCTGAGTTACAGCTGGTGCCTTATTGAGATCACCTCCATTAGCACTCCCATTCTCAGTTCTTGCTGGTGCCTTACTAGAATTATTTGTATCATTGATTAACTTTTCTTGAATCTGAACACCTGAAGCATTAGCATGAACACAATCTTCAGCTTTCTCTATAAACGGATTGCTTGATGCAGGAGTTTGATCTTGTTGGACTTGTGGTGGTAGTACCTTATCACAAGAAGCACCTACATCTCTTACTTGTTTCTCACTTTGTGCATTAGACAGGGCGGTAGTTTGACTTTTTTGGAGAAGCTTTTGCTTAGTATTTACTTCAAGCTCAACAACTGGAGCACATGTTGGGGCATTAGGTTCAGCTGAAGCATTTGGTCTAGATGAGGTACCAGCTAGGCTAGATTGAATTGCAGGTGATACAGGTTTCAAAGAGTGGCCCAACACCTGCTGAGTTCTAGGCCGTGAGGCATTTGATGGGCCTGTGGAATGGGATACCAAACCGGTACGAATAAAGTGCACATTACTGGGCAAGCCATTTGTACTGCTTGGGACATGAGATTTGACTGCAGGACCTCCTCCAGGTAATTGGATGGCAGATTTAGATTGTGCTGTCTTGAGCAGGGAGGCAGCATTTGATGGGGTAGCAACTCGGGCACCTGCAGCCACAGCAGCAACTTTGACCATTGAATCTGGGCTTGTATTAGGCTTTGGCAATGACTTTTTTGGGACTATATGAGGTTTTGACGACAACGGATCTTGCTGATGTTGGGATTGTGCACCACAAGATGCAAAGTCAGCAGCAACAGAATTTGAAGTGTTACTAGGTCCGGCACCTGAATTTTGCCCCACTGAAAAAACACAATAACCTAGGTTAAAACTGTAGTATGCAAGGATGGAATTAACCTATGATATACAAGGTTAAAAAGGAAAGAGTTTCCATGTTTTCTCCACCCTTTCAAATAACTGAGTGTCATGCTGAAAAGAGATATTACTGCTAGTCCACTGTGGAATTTCTGCTTTTCCTAGCTCAGTGTGCAATATTTTTTATATGTATTTTGCATGCAGACAATATTAATTGGAATATAGGACTCAGACCTTCTAAAGACTACTTAACAACAGAAACATCTTAACTGTTGCACGTTGAGCAGTTACAGGAAAAAAAAACATTGAACAGTTGAATAATTAATTACCCCTTCGCAGACAAACTGCAGCTACTGTAAACAACAACATACATTCAGATTATCAGAGGATACTCCCAGCCATCTGACACGCCCAATGTAGAGTTATCTCAACAATAACTATCCTCCCCTCACCCCCAACCTTTTCCTTCTCCCAACAGTAGGGTGGGAACAGATACGTTTACATCATACAGGAGTAGAGAGTATTACCACCGGTGCCGATTGGACAAGCCGCTTTCAAGTTATCTCCCATAGGCATATCAAGAGCCAGGGACATTGCGCGACGAGCTGCCAACTGAGCCTCTGAAAGCTGTGAGCCATTCGCAACCATGGTTCCTTGCCGTTTTCTAATAATGGCCCACCTCTGCACACAAAAAAATCATAATCTCATAGTAAATATAAAAGGCAAAATGATAGTTGATAACCGGCACAAAATATTTACAACTTCTCTTATTTACTTTTTTCACGTCTAGTCCAGGCTAGCTACACCAATACACATTTCTGCATCTCATTCCGTTGCCGGGATTCGAACCCGGGAAACCTGGGAATAACCCAGACATCCTAACCATACTGGATAACAACGGACATCCATGGTCTACTCCAACTATCTGTTTGACATAGATATCACTAGGAGGATTCTCTTTAGGACTACAAAAATGCTGGGTTGAAGTTACAGAAACACTATTTATTTTAAAATGAAGATCGAAACAATACTTAGACATGACTTCACCACTAATTAAGTTTAATCCATTTACCCTTTACATCTATGTTCACCAAAATAGCATAGATGCTTGCATACCAAAACTTGTTAACACTTTGGAAAGATGGAGCTTGCAACCTAAAGGTCTCACCAGTTTTGACAATGGTGAAAAACTGCTCAAAGCACCAAATGCCATTACCTCTTTAAGCATAAAACGCAATTAAAGCACACATTTTAGATGATAACACTGCAGATGATGAAAAGTTTATATGTGTGTGCATGTGCATAATGCAAGAAAAAATAATTATATACGCAAGAAAACAATTATATAGATAAAGAGATTGGAAAAAACTACAATTAAGTGAAATTATGTAAAATGAGTCATGTCAATTAGGCAGCGAAACCACATTAAATGTTTATTCAGATGCAAAGATGTAGTTGTAGCTTTTATTTCAGATTTCATGACTAGCTTTCTTATACTGAAGTTAAAATTTCCTATTCCTAATAACAACATTCTCTTTTAGTGGGTTCTTTTAACAATTAATATAAAATTCTACTTGCTACATTATTGTTTACTGTTGTCTTCTTGAAAACAGGGGCATGAGAATTAATAGTTTTATCAAAAGGAAAGGCAATTACTTGGTTAGTTCTTGTTGTGACGCATGATTTGGTGCAAGCACTACCTAAACAAGGTGAAGAACGGAGGAGAAGTTATCTCAAAGGACCGTACAGTGCTACATCAGAACAAGTATAATGTTTTACATTTATACCATTACACTGAAACAGAAATTTCTTGAAATTGGCCGATAACCTTGTACCACATAGATAGAAGGATAATTGCTCCATCACAAACAGGGTTTACCGAGAAACAACAACAACAACAACAACAACCCAGAGGGTCTACCAAGAGACAGTGATCTGAAATGGTTGAATTATTATTTGGTCCAAACGAGTAGCAGGTATTCAGTAACAAGTTTCATTAGATATTGAACAAAAACTCTATACTTATCATCCTAAATCATAAGTATAGAGTTTTCAACTTATACCAAAAAAAACTGAACAAAAACTTCTTAAAATTGGTCCATAAACTCACATCACATAGATCAGAGGATAACTGCTCCATCACAATCGGGGTCCATCTATAAATAGTGATCCTAAATAATCAAACTGTTATTTTGTCAAGTACAGCATCCCCTCTTCCTTAAAATAGGTAATATCATTATTAGGAAAGCACCTTGGGCATGCTACTTGTACTACTGAATGCATTGTACAACTGCCAAAAGGACATGGCATCATACCTTGCCATTTTTTGAATAATCAGAACATAACGCTTGAATCAAGGAAGTCAGTCTAAGTGGAGCAACAATATATTCCCAAACTGTTAAATTTTGGATATTACAAGACATGAGTTGGTTTTGCCTGATCCTAGATTGAGGGAAAGTACGCACACGAGACGTTTTTATGTTCCTTACTACCATCTTACCATTTGATAGGGAAGGGCCTATTCTACTCAACTTTCATTTAATTCTATTTCTTTTTATTTCCTTCCCAGTGTTCTTATCATTTGTGAAGCACTAGAAACAGCTCTGTTTTCACAATCTAATAAGACATTTCTTCTGTCTCTATCAATAGGTTCAGAATGAAGCAAATTGTTATATAGCTGGAATGATTCACGAAAATATCCTGGATATAGGTGTCTATTTTACTAACATGCAAATCTACAACTAATCAATTAACTGTGCTGGAGAACGATCTATTTCTTGGTTTTACCTCTTTGGAGCAAATAGAAGGGGTAAAACTTTGGATGAGAACAATTTAGTGAGCTGCGAACCACAAAGGACCCGATAAAATTAACAATCTTTTAACTCCAAGTCAAGGATTAATCCAAGCAATGAAAGATGACTACTTTCTCTAACAATTATTTTTTAGAAGGTAACAGTTTCTGTATATTAACATAAAACATCAACACAAAGATTGTGCTGGCATCCGAAAATAGGTGTTGCACCAGGAAAAAAGCTATGAATCTATCCTCTTTGCTCTTCTTACAGGGAATCTAGAACATCTAAAATTGACTCAGGGTCTTATATATATTCAGATTTACACCAGAAGCAAAAAAGAAGAATGCAATTCAACTACGATGTCATTATTTCTACATATCAAAGTTAACAGAAAGATAATTTCCAAGTACAATGCTAATTTGCATCATGTTTGTGCCAAACCTTATGAAGGAAAAGGTTAAAAGCATTTACTAACTAGAGAGAGTAATTAAAACCGGAGAATATATATAGATATATTAGTTAGTATTTTGATAAAGAAAAACATATTAATCATGGAAAACCTGAGAGAGTTGTGAAGCTGTTCTGTCTCCCTTAAAGTCCCCTTTCAATATGTTTGCCCAGTTTCCTTCACCGCATTTTTGGACCGCAGCAATGAGTTCCATGTCTTCTGCTGTTGACCATGGTTTACGCTTTCGTCGAGGAGGCAAGTTGGTACAAGCTAGTCCATGGGTATCCAATCCCTCAACCGCCGCCGCAGTTGACAATGGTTGTTTTTGCAGTGCAACTGGGACTGTAATATTTGTCCCGCGCATAGAAGTACCATGGTATGAATTATCCGTACCAGTTCTAGAAGTTTGACCATTTGGTATATTTATAGTCAATGGGGCCTCAACTGTTGAACCATTTAACATATTGGTATCATTTGGAACACCAGAAGCAATTAGTACCTGTCAAAGGCCAAGATACCCCCCACCCCCCAAACCACACAATTGGTTATCCACAACACAAACTGAGTGTACATGAAAGATGCAAGCTGTTCAGCCATATAATTGTTCACAATTATTTGCTGAACGAAATGACTACTTTGGGCAGATTGTTTAACTTACCTTCACACATGCTGCAGCTTCTGCTGAGGCTTCAGTGCTTACAGTAGGGAAAGCTTCTAACTCGTATTCTAAATCACTATCATCATCCTGTCATCAAAAAGTACAAAATCGACAAACAAAATCATGGAATTATAAATAACCAACATAAGGTTCAAGATATAAGGTACATCAGCTATCGATATATGCTCCTAAAATTACTGCCACCTAATGATTCAAACAAAGATCACAAAAAGAAAACGAAAAGACAAAACACTGAAGTAGGGACCACAAAGTTGTTTTCTGGTAATCACTTATTGAGTACACAACATAAAGGGTGAAACTTGGAATTAATACTTCTTTACACTTTATTCACACAAACAAGTAGCACAAATTTTTTTATCAAAATACAACACTTAGAAGCCAGGCAATTGAGAAAGGAAAGGAAGGAAAAATAGCAAGCTGGAAATGATCTGTTCAGCCATTCTCACCATCCAAAGCTCACTAACATACAAGCTAAAGCGCAACTCCACATTGTAGGCTGAAAAATTAGCAACATATGACGAACACATCTCCACTGTAACACACATGACATTTCCCAAATTTATCAAAATTGATTCAGATTATGCATAGCATAAGCAATTGACACCCTTAGCAGTAGCGTGGGTACTTTGGAGAGAAAGGAACAAAAGAGCTTAAAGGGAGAATTACTTCCTAAACCATAGGGGCTTTTTATTTTTGCTTAAAGTTATAGCATCCACTACTTTTATAGGTATGGATGATTGGGCGTCTTTTGTGAAAAACCATATGTTTTCATGTAGGTTCTCTACTTTTGATATACTTCTTATATAGGGAGTTTTCCCTACAATCTCACTAAATATTACTTTCATTAAAAAAAGATTAGCATACAAAACTACAACTAAGATTCAATTTCAAACTAGCTGATTCAACTATGTCAATCACTTATACTCATTCTGCTATATTTGGACCTTTCCTTCCAAATGAATGCCCCCACCCACCAAAACCGGCTCCGACCATACACACAGGGGCGGAGCTAGGGCGCGCAAGGGGTTTCATTGAATCGTCTTCATTCGAAAATTATGATACGCAAATAGGGTAAAAATGAATTATAATTGTCGAATCGCCTTGATGTAGGGATAGATTATAGTGCAATGGCAAAAGGATTCAAAAATTGCTTTCATTTGCAGGTTCAAATCCAGGTGTGACATTCTTGTATTTTTTTTGAATTCACATGTCCAATGCATACATATATATATATATATATATATATATATATATATATATATATATATATATATATATATATATATATATATATATATATAAGACTAACAATTTGGGGATGATTGACATACCAAAGGTTGAGCAGCATCATCTAATTTATCAAGCAAACCATGCCGATAAGCCAAATGGCGCCATAGCATTTGGTACTCTCTTGCATTAGTAATCCCAGTTGTAGACTTCTTCACCAATGCATTCCAATCGATTTTGTCATCTGCTGCAACTTGTGCTGCCACCTCACCTAACACTCCCAGCACTGTTGTTGCACTATACCTTCAATATTAATCACCAAACAGAAACATCCAAAATTTCAATACCACAAAAGCAAAAAATAATTTAGAAAAAAAGTGTGAAGAAGCAAAAACAGACCTTTGTAAGAGAGTGGAAATATCTTCTTCAGTCACAAAACACTTTTGTTTCTTCGATTTATCGAACATTCTCAATCCCTTGATACTCTCTATTTAAAATCACATTCGATTGAAGAGAGAGAAAGTGAGTACGAGACACGAGAAAAACCCTAGCTAGTGGGAGAAGGAAGAAGATGAGTATGACGACGTCGTTTTTGCGGCTGACCGTTGAAGGGCGTCGAAGCAACGCTTTACTCGTAACGGAGAGAGAGAGCGAGTGGTCAGTCAAACTGAGTTTTTAGTAGGGGCGCATAATTTGGTAAATATCCAAAATTATTTGGTATTCCATATTTTAGTATTTGGTATCATATTTGGTTTATATTTTTAAAATAATTTGGTTAGATATAATATTTGATATTTATAAAAATATCAATACCGAGCGAAATATATAATAAGTTATATAATACAATATTTTTTTATTATAACGTTACTTTTTGTTTGGTATGCATGTTAAGGCTTTTAGGCACGTGTAGAACCAAGGTAGGCGGTTGATTTTACTCTTATTCTCTAGGATACCAAACATCTTATGGTAATACTTCTACGGCTTTAGGGTGTTTCTTCTCGTGTATTAAATTACATCCGTTGAATTAGTCCTTGTTATATTCTCTAACTTCAGCAATTAGCTTTAAACAAATAACAAAATATTTTTAATTGATTAAATTTATTCCTTTACGTACCTTTATGGGTTGATACTTGCTGCTTTTGGATATAATTTTTGTCAACCGTCTAGTTAATATTGAAACCGAACAAATCGAAGTTAACGTACCGAATAAACCGAAACTAAAAGGAGAAAAACTGAACCAAATTGAATATAATTAAGTACGGTATTGGTATAACATTCTAAAAAATCGAATACCGAACCAAATTGTTTAACTACCGTACCGTACTGACGATAAACACCCCTAGTTTTTAGAGGTCGAGGGATGTGAAAATGCTACATGTTGTTTGGATGATTGTCCCCGTTGTATTGTACCCTATTGCTACTTTAAATATAATATTTGTTTTGATTGTTACTTAAATTTTATTGTATTTTATGGTTAAATTCATCCTTTAATAATGAAAAGTGCCACTTTATAGAACGACCGATTTAGGACGGTCGCATCGTTACCTTATTTTTTTCTCATATTGCCCTTTTTTATTATTAAATAATTTTATCTTATTCTTTACCTTACCTTTATATATAATAATATTATATCGTACCTTTTTTTTAAATAATTTTGCAAAGTTATTATTTTTTATATCGTTGGTGTATGACATCACAAAACGATATCAAACAATACAATCTATACCAAATATTGTATACATCAAAACAGTATGGTACAATACAATACAGTATAATACGGTTTCTTTTAGCAAATCATATTATGAAACGCTACATAATAATCATCCAAACAAGTTGTAAGTGATACTTTGGTGATGTGGTGTAGTAATTTAATTATGCGTGAAGTTTAAGAGGGAAAGAAAAACTATTAAAATATGTAATTTTAGGCATGTTATAATATTTTTGTGGTGATAAGAGCATATTATTAATAAAAATATAAAAAGCTAAGTTAATTTATTCTAAATATGAAAAATTGACATATTCATAAAATTAGCTTAGTAAATAATTGTATCACACAAAATGGAGTAAAAGAAGTAATAACTATTTGGGTGTTAGAACATAGGCGGTTATCAAATTCAAATACACCAATACAATGAAGATTAGTTTCAATATGGACACGCTATACATGCAAAATGAATTTTTATGTGGTTAATAAACAAGATGGTAATAACTTTTATATAGATGTCTTATGAATATCGTTAGCAATTCCTATAGCAAAATACTCATTTTAATCCCGCGCTTAAAATTTTAAAATAACAAAAAGGGCCTTAATATCTAAAAATAAATCATATTTTTATTATTCTTAGATTATTCTATTTACTCATAGGACCTCAATCATTCATGGGAATATAACATTATGATTGAAAAGCCATCATTAGGACATTGTTTGGCTGCACGTTTTTTGTAATGTTGTCTATGGACATGGCAAAATCGCACCAAAAAAGGTTTTCCCTACTTTGCAATTATAGGTACGAGGAATTTCACTTTTGAGAATTAAAGTAGTACCTTTAGCTTAAAAGGGACAACATCAATCAACAAACATATGACCTAACTATTGGCTATCACTAAGGGTGTACATGAATCGAGTCGGTTTAATTTTACTAAAATCAAACCCAAATTATTTACATCGGTTTGGATCGGTTCGATTATTTCGAATTTTCGAGTTTTTTCTGTTACATAAATAATATGTCAATCTTGCTTTGTTAATTTTTTATAGGTAAATATATGTGTAATAAATATTTAAAAATTTGACAAGCATATAATCTATTAAAATATTCTTATGAGAGAATTTTCTTAGTAACACGTGATAGTTATTTTCTTAGTTGTCTGACAATGCATTTTTATTGATGTACACTTTCAAAGTTAACCGAATTTAATAATTAAGCATAAAATCAATATGATACCTAAATAATGATATGTTCTATTTAATTTTTAATTATCGAAACATCACTACAAATTCAAAAACAATATAAGAATATAATAAATATGGAAAAATAAAGAGATTGAGTGGTAAGAAAGTTATTGTACAAAATATTGTTTAAAGTTAATAAAAATAGAGCACTTCATATTTTATTAAATATTACATTTTGTAAGAAAATCCCAAATATTTTTAGACATTTTTTAAGGAAAATTCTATATAAAGTCTTAAAAGTATATATAAAAATTATATATTTATATGTCGGTTTGGTTTGGGTTTTTTGGGTTTTTCTACTCAACACCCAAACCAAATCAAACCAAACCTCATCGAATTTTTTAATCGATTTAGTGCGATTTTCCGGTTCGGTTTGTACCCTCCTAGCAATCACTAATATAACATTTTCAGTTTCTCATTGGACCAATTTTTTAGTGTTTTCTTTCACTACTTAAAAATCTAGTAATATAGTAATATGTAAAGAGAATTCTACTTTATTTTATTTTAAAATTGATAACTTGTTTTACTAATACTTGCCTTTACTAATGCAATAATTAAAGGGATACGAAATTTGAATGTATTAATATTTTCTATTCCATGTGGAAGCGGATGCTAATTAAATCCATTTTTTCATAAATGACGAAGAGAGTGGCATGTTTGGTCCTAAAGTTTAGTTTGGTATCTAATTTAGCCCTCTATCTTTGTTTTAACAAGACGTTTTGCTATTGTGTAATATAATATTAATATATCCAATACCGCTATTTATTTTGTTATTTTTTTTGTATTCAAAATTAGTAAATCAATAAACGTTAGTTTAAGGGGAAAAAACAAAGCAGAAAAATTCCGAGCCCACAAGTTTCTTGTGTTTCCTTAAGGAATTTAATCCCCTCACAATGCTCAAGGTTGCGGATTAATTCCTCCCAGGATAGAACGGAATAACTATTATGTGATAGCGGCACTTCAAATCACAGAATTTCGGCGAACTCAAATGCCGGAGCAAATCACACAAAATGCTTACGTTTTGCTTTTGAAAAACCAATGCAGTATGAAGAAATTGAGGGGAGAGATTTTAGATTTTTCAGTAGTGGAAAATGAGGCTAAGCCTCTCTATTTATATACAATAAAAGGGTGAGATGAAGATGTGCAATCCAAGAGGTGCCTCTTTCATTTCCCATTCACACCCCCAACGAAAGGGTGAGATGAAGAGGTGCAATCCAAGATGCGTCTCTTCCATTTCTCATTCACACCCCTTAATAAAAATGCAACAATCTCCCACATGAATGGGGAATGGACATATGCGAAAATACCGTGTGATTCGCAATTAAGGATTAATCGCATCTGGATAAGTAGGGTTCCTTTTGAACTTTCCGTAGTGAGCTTATGTCGGATATACTCGGTCAATCGGTAGATTCGATATCTTTGAACCGTTGAACTTTGGTAAGTCACACAATCAACCCTTAATCGTCTTTGGTTCTCATTGTTGTGTTCGTTCCAGCCATGAACACCACTTGGTTCATAAGTGCGTAGAGAACTGGCTTTACATAATTCTCCTTGAAGCGACTTACACTTCACACTTACATATGTGATTCCTAAGCATGTTATCCCGTAGATACACTATTTGATATACCCCGTATCAAATTTAGAAATCATTAAAAAGCCTTAATGCTTTATCTTTGGTACTGAATATTGTCTCATCACGAGAATGGACCAAAAATAAATTTTATTTGACAATGTTGAACCGCCATTAATGACTTTGTTTGATCTCCTTGAACCTAGATCTTGAGATCTCCAGTCTTTTAAGTAGAGTTACCGCCATAATGACTTGTCCTCGGCCATAGTCACATTCCCTTTGATGACTTCTCAATCGCCTCTCTAGGTAGGCCTTTTGTAAGCGGATCCGATACATTATCTTTTGACTTTACATAGTCAATTGTGACAATTCCACTAGAGAGTAGTTGTCTAACGGTATGCCTTCGTCGAATGTGACGAGATTTTACATTATACATAACGCTCCCAGCCCTTCCTATTGTTGCTTGACTGTCGCAATGTATGCATACAAGTGTGTATATGGATAAAATCGGAGAGTCCGATTTTATGATCGTTATGGCATTCCGTAGCCCATCTTCAAGGAGCTCGGAGCACAGTTCGAGGTTTGACACCGAGGGAGAATATCGAAGATTCCCCTCGCTCGACCGCGGGGCAGTATAAATCGGTGACCATCATGGAAAAGCGGAAAATTTCCAAAGGCACGTGGTTAGAGCTGACAACGCCTGCAAGGATAGTACAGCTCCGTACCGGACCATTAAATAGTTGTACTAGCTGGGTTGCTTTGTAATAATTATTCATGTACTATTTTGGGATTCCCCCTCCTATATAAAGAGGACCCTTGTCATTTTTAGGGCACATGACATTCAATACAAGAATATTCTATGCTTTCTAACTTAAACATACTCTACAATTGTTCCATTGATTATTGCTTCCATTTATTGTGTTCATTAATTGTTCTTCATTTATTGCTCATTATTGATCATAAGAGGCTATCCCCGAGGCCCCCTCATACTGTTATTCCTCCATCGATCGCCCCCAGCTAGGCATACTAGCTCACCTCGAGGCCCAACTTCGGCCAGCTCGAGACCCCGTCTCAACACTGCTCGGTGTGCGTATCACCATTGTTCTTTGTTTTTGTCTCATTTCCCAGTTCACACTTAGTATCTATTGTCTAACAATTAGTATTAAAATAAATCACATATTTTTAAAACCACAAAATCAAATATAATTATAATTACCATTTCAAGGTAAACAGTTTGGCTCCCACCGTGGGTCTAAAAATAATAGTGATTGTTTTAGTGCTGGTTTACTGAAAAACACAAGTTATTCTTTACACTTTTTCTTGTCCAAGAATATTTTATTTCATGTCAAAAAAAGTCTAACTCAGTGAATGCACATGAAAACAACGGTCCCGAGGATCATGGAGAAAATGGTGTAGTTGTTTCAGGCGCCGGTGTACCACCGCAAAACCCTGAGGACGCACCAGCGCCAATCCCCATGGATGTGGGCTCACCCAACGCCAAGCTCTCATACCAACGGAAGCATACGCCGGGAAAGCCAACATGAAGCGCAGAAAACTCCAGCTCGGGAGGAAAGAGAAGTTAGCCTTCATGTCATTTTTGAAATGTTGCAGGCACAACAAATGGCTATTTCTTAGCTGCAAAGTCAACAACAAACTCCAAGCACAACAGCACCGGAGACGGCTCCTCGAGTCGAATAGGCACCAGAGAGATCGAGCAACAACGGGTCAGCAGTCGAACCCTCTATTATGAAGATGCTCGAGGATCTCACAAAGAGGATTGAATCAGGCGAGAAGAAGATAGAAGCTAACGACAAAAATGTGTAGATCCCGAGCGCGCCACCGATTCAGAAGGGTGTAGATTCAAAGAAGTTCATGCAAAATACATTCCCGTCGAGTGCTGCCCCAAAGCCCATACCCGAAGAAATTTAGAATGCCCGATATCCCGAAGTACAACGGGACCTCGAACACCAATGAGCGCATTACTGCCTATACTTGTGTTATGAAAGGGAACGACTTAAAGGACGACGAGATTGAATCCGTCCTGTTGAAAAAATTCGGAGAAACGCTATCCAAGAGGGCCATGATGTGGTATCACAACCTACCCCCGAATTCAATAGATTCGTTTGCCATGCTGTTAGACTCTTTTATCACATGTCGGTTCCATCAAGGTCGCCACGAGGAAGTCCGACGTCTTTAAAATCAAACAGAGAGAAAACAAGATGCTAAGGGAATTTGTATCCCGCTTTCAAATGGAACAAATGGAGTTAACACCAGTCTCCGACGACTGGGCAGTGCAAGCCTTCACTCAGGGCTTGAACGAACAGAGCTCAATAGCTTCAAAACAGCAAAAGCAGAACTTGGTTGAATATCCCTCCGTAACTTGGGCGGATGTCCACAACCGATACCAGTCAAAGATCAGGGTTGAGGATGACCAGTTGGGAGCCCCCTCGGGCCTAGTGTATCCCAGCAGGCTCTTGACGAAGGAATCAAAGTTCCCAGAAAGAGAATCGAGGCCAGGCAAGGAAAGGTACCAACCGTACACCGAAGATCGAAGAAACACCCCAAGGTGCAATATACCTCGAAACGATCGACGGATGGATCGCTGTCAGAATTCTCGGGGACTCGTGAACAAAATCGGGTTCAACAGGAACATGGGGCCGGTGGAGGCACCCCGTTTATCTGAGTACAACTTCAACATTGATGTTTCGGACATCGTATCGGCCATAGATAAAATCAAAGATACCAGGTGTCCAAAACCCATACTATAGGATCCTTCGCAGAGGAACCCTAACCTGATGTGCGAATTTCACGGCACTCACGGTCATAGATTGCAGAAAACTCCGAGAAGAGGTAGCCCGACTGATCAGTAAAAGGCACCTCCGAGAGTTCCTCAGTGACCGAGCCAAAAATCAATTTTGGGAAAGAGAGGCGAGCAGGAAGAACCACAACACGTCATCCATATGATCATTGGAGGAATCGACGTCCCACATGAACCTATTATCAAGCGAACGAAAATATCCATCACCAGGGAAAAGTGAACTCGTAGTTACATACTCGAGGATGCTCTCACATTCAGCGAAGAGGACATCGAGACCCTGTCTCAGCCTCATAACTACGCATTGGTAATTTCTTTTCTTTTGAATAAATTTTAAAATTTTACATGTGCTCGTGGATCTAGGTAGCTCAGCCAACATAATCAGGTCGAGGGTGGTAGAACAACTCGGGCTGCTCGACCAAATCATGCTCGCCTCTCGAGTCCTCAATGGATTCAACGTGGCGAGCTAGACAACGAAATGGGAGATCATCCTCTCAGTCAACGTGGCCGGTACAACCCAAGATACCAAGTTTCATGTCATCGAATGGGACATGAGGTACAATGCCTTGCTCGGAAGGCCATGGATACACTGCATGAGAGCAGTACCGTGAACCCTTCATCAAATGCTGAAGTTTCCAACGAAGGACAGAATAAAAACGGTATACGGGGAGCAACATGCGGAAAGAGAGATGTTTGCGGTGCACGATGTGGCACTGGAACCGACACCTCCTACATCGACGGAGCCAAAGGTCAAGCAAATAGCTGAGTAGCAATCACAAGCTACATCCTCGGCTACACCCAAATGAACTAATAAAGGACCATGTCGCGTCCTTGGAAGGTATGACCCTCTCCCCTTTTATTTACGTTTTACACTAACTTGTGTGCGGGTGTTCGATTGAGAGGAATCGAAGCACCCTCTAGCTCGAAGACCTTAGGTTTTAAAGCATGTGTTGCGTTTTTTTTCCCTCAGATCAAATTTATCCCAAATGGGTTTTACCGACAAGGTGTTTAACGAGGCAACATCTATATACTACCTAAGGAGAACTCATCAAGTATTCAAGGCTTCTCTTCGATCAACCTCAAATACTGGGGGGCATCCCCCTGGAAGATCCCATCCTCGAAGATATTAAAATATGCCAAATAGGGTCTCGACAGGAGAATGATATATCGGACCAAACAGTCGAATAAACCGTGTCCGCGTAGAATTATCGAACCCTCGACGACGAAAACATGTATGCTTGTACCAAGTAATCAAAGGAGTATATTTTATTATCAAAACACTCCATGCTTCAGAGAAGTTTACTGTTCTCGCGAGAAACGGCCTCAGGGCTAAAAACTCCCGAACACCCGGGGACTGTTATCAACAGTCAACTCACCGAGCCATCAACCTCGAGCTCGTAAGACCTCCATAAGGCAACATAAAAAATGTAAGCCCTCCATGAGGCAATATAAAAAATGTAAGCCCTCCATGAGACAACCAAATCTGTAATCGAGCCACCAAGAACTTGAATCGATAAGACCTCCATGAGGCGACTTCGAGCTTATAATACCTCCACGAGGCAATATCGAGCTTATAAGACCTCCATGAGGCATGTTCAAAAAATTATAAGACCTCCACGAGGCAATATCGAGCTTATAAGACCTCCATCAGGCATGCTCAAAAAATTATAAGACCTCCATGAGGCAGTACCAAGTCTATAAGACCTCTATGAGGCATGCCCAAATTTGTAAGACCTTAAAAAGGCATAATCCCGATATTAAAGTTAAGGCTATATATTCGAACTTGTAAGACCCCTTAAAAGGCATACCCTCGATATAGACGCCAATACTACCTCACTCGGGGACTAAAAGGCTACGGCCAAACACAATGACTACGGTCATAAGGCTCCGGCCAGACTAACGCGACTTGGAGACGTCCAACCGTCGCCATGAAATCACAAGCCTTCGAATACTTCGAAAAGAACCGGTTAATCAGGCTACCCTCGACATAAGAAAAAGATCTTCGATCATATCACCTCCAAACAATAAAAAGGCTTCGAAACAATCAGCCTTTGAGTGAACCTTCCGAGTTACTCATTTATCGTCGCATAACGGCTCAAAATCGAGGTTCTTCCCGAGACATCAAAGAGTCGGACAAACACAAGACTTCAAAAAGTCTGTAACGAGGGAAAATTATAGCCACATAAGAGGTCATACCGACCCGATGTGTAAGAGCCTAAGCGTCAACCTAAAGATCCTCAGGGCCGATCTAAAACAAGCTTAAGGGCCAACGCATAAGAGCCTAAGGTCCAACTTAAAGAGCCTCAGAGACGATTTAAAAACCTAAGGGTCGATGAGCCCGAGTCAAAATTTGACTCGAGGACTGAGCCCTAAATGGTTAACTATCAACTATTGCTCATCGAGCACCAAACCCAAAGGGTTCCATTTCGAAGTCCAACTCATCAGACCAATCGTTGACAAGCATCAAAATGTAAAGCAGAAACAAAGACACAAGCAAGTGAAACTTATATAAAGGGAAAACCGAAAGGTTCCTTTTTATATATGAAATGGTAAAAAGATACATTTACAATGCTCTCTGAGAGCCCTATACAAAGAATCACAAAGGAAAAGCCTAGCCTATTTTCCCATCGGGGACTGCGGCTCTATCGGCCTCCTTGGGACCAGCTCCCTCATCGGCCTCTTCCTCATTGTCTTCGGCATCGAATACAAGGAACTTGGAGTCATACTCATCCGCCTTGGACTGCTCTATCTCGTCCGAGAGATCAAATCCCCTGGCATGGATCTCCTCGAGGGTTTCCCTCCGGGATTTGCATCGGGCATATTCATTTCTTCTATTCTCTCGATCGAAAGCCCCCATCACCTTCATGCGAGCTTTGGCAGCATCTTTTAGATATATGGCCACCTTCTTATCGTCCTTTGACCAACCCTCTTCGGCTTCAGCCCGAGCGTCCACGACCTCGGCCTTCATCTTTAAAAGATCAGTTTCGAGCTTAGCAACTGTGCTCGTCCGAACCGAGCTATTTTCTCGGGCATTGCGGAGCTGTATCTCGAGGGAGAAGGCCTTAGCCAAAGCGTTCCTTTTGGCCGCAACACAAGCATCTATCTGAGTCCTCGAAGTGTTGCATTTAGATTTGGCCTGGTCGACTTTTCCCTAGAGGCATTCGAACGCCTACGTCTTTCTCTGCAACTGAGATATCAAAACATTAATCTCCGAAGATGGGGGGGAAGAAACCTACATTCCCTCGGAATAAGGATTACTTGTTTCTCGAGATTGCCCTCATGATATCGACTTTGATTCATCTCATATAAATTGTGTATTAACTCTCATGCCCTCTTGTCACAAAGAAGCTTGAGGGATTTCTCCCCGTCCAAGGCTTTTTGCAACCTAGCCTCACGGCGAAACAATTCGGACTTGAGTTTGTCGAGGGCCTGTGGGAAAGAAGGCTCAGTTAGAAGAACAAAAATACAAAGCTGAAAAACCAAAAGGTCACCAAAGCTCACCGTAGAACAGAGCCGTTGAGCTTCCTCGAAAGTCGAGTGTGCATCCACTGGTCTGGTCTCATCGACCCCAGTTGAACCATCCCGAGAGGGGACGTGGTCATTTGAGACTCCACTCTGTTTAGGCGGCCCCTGGACCCGAACATCCCTCGAAGTACCTTAGAAGGGAGAAGAAGATGGCGGTAAAAGATCTTTGCTCTTCCCCCCTTACGGAGCCTCTCCCTCAAGGTTTGAAGCCTCGGGTCCAACAAGCTTAACAGCCTCAGAGATTTTTCAGCTTAAGCCGTCGAAGTGGATCCACCCCCTTCGGCTACATTACCTTCCATGCACCGGATGACAAATACGAGGTTTTCCTCAGTGGCATCATCTTTTTTGTGCATCCGGGAAGGCCTCGCTTCACTTTGAGCATCCTCGTCCCTCGAGGATCTTTGCCTTTTGTTATCTTCACTTGGATTTGAAGCCAAAGGTCTGTCCTCCTCCCCTAGATGGCACAGTCTCACCTCGAAAAATTCTCCAATGACTGCAGCAAAGAAATTAATATACACGAAGAGAAGTATTCCTCAAGAAAGGAATCATACGACACTTACCATGGTGCTTTGCTTCCCATCTGTTATTCGATAGATCTCGCCACTTGCGTACGTTGTAGGATGAACAAGCTGCCAGTTTCTGAGTCTAATCCGCTAGATCGGGGACCTCATATGGCAACCACGGGATCGCTGCGGAAAAAGAAAGAAGACATTCTTACAGAGTCTAACTCCAACAAAAACAAAAAAGGACAACGTATAGTGTATCACTTACATGTAGAATTCCATTTCTCAGGAAACGGCTGGAACTCCGTGGGAATAATGTCAGCAGTCCTCATTCGGACAAATCGACTCATCCACCCTCAGTCCCCATCTTCATCATCACTAGCAATAAATGGCCTGGTGGATCGACGTCGGAGAGTGATCAGACCTCGATAATGTAGAGGTCGATATAGCCTAATGAGGGTGGTTGAGGGTGAACTCGAGCTCAGCCTTCTCAGCAAAGAATAGAATTATCATCAGCATAATTCGCCAGAACGACGGGTGAATCTGGGCCAAAGTGACCCGATATTTTCAAAAAAACTCGAGCATAACTCGGTCGAGAGGGCCCAGCGTAAAGAGGTACGTATATACATTCAAGAACCCCTCTACATGGGCCATGATACCTGCAACACCACTTCTTCTCCCCATCCACAGTCTCTTCTCACAGCCTCGAGGTGTCTTTCTTCTATTGATGGGATAAACCTCGATGCATGCTCTCGATGGCCCGGAACATCGAGAGGTCTCTCCAACGTAAAATCCCTCCTCGAGACAAAATAGCTCGAGGTTAGCTCACAAAACGCCGGCGGTGTACCACCGACTGGGCGAGAAGCAGAGGTGGAACCTTCCCCTTCTTGGTGAACAGATGAGGGCACATCAGCCATGACTATTTGCAACGAGATAAAGAGGATGAAAGCTCGGGCAAGAGCTTTGAACTAAAATGGCTGAAGAGCTGCAAGAAGAAAAAGAACTTTAAAGAGGAAAACTAATTTTGCAGAACAACAAAGCCCTCAATGAAGAGGAGACGAATATATATAAGAAGAAACGACGACTATTCGTTTGCTTTGACAACCAATTAGCTCTGACAGAGCCATTATGACTTTTTGGGAAATGTACTGGCGGGGCCACCTCGATCATTTCATGGTCACATCATGAAAATGACGCTATCATGCGAAGATCGAAGGATCGGAGGGTCAAATCAACCCCTTGCCAATCCGACCCCTTGAAGGCATGTAACTGAAATCAGAATAGTTTGGTCTCGAGGGTTCCTGTCACTCCAAGTTCGGGCTCGAAGGAACTAAATTCAAATTCAAAGATTTACTTTTCCATAGACATTAAAAGGCAAAGTTTTGGAGACATTAAGCAAAAGAAATTCTTTGCATTCCCAAAAACATATGTACAAAGATGTGTTTACAAGATTCCCCCGAGGAGCCCATATACAAAACAGAAGAAGTGAAAATAACAAGTAGGCATATTCTTCGCCCTCACTACTGCCCGAGTCTCTTTCGGAGCCCTCATCTTAAGTACTCGGAATTGTTGATTCCTCCTCCAAGGCCCTGGCCTCTTCAATCTCAGCAGAGAGATTTAACCCTCTAGCATGCTCTTCCTTGAGGCTCGTCTCCTCCGAACGAGCATGAACAACGGCCTGAGCCAGTTTGAGCTCGGCCTCTTCGGATATCTCCTTGGCCCAATCATTGGCGACGACGATATCCCTTTTGTATGAAGACACGAATGCATCGACCTCAGACTTGGCCACGGATAGTGCGGAAGCCTCCTCTTGAGCACCTCGAAGAAGGTCCTGAGTTGAGGCTAGCTCTCCCCGAAGAATATCTCTCTCTGAGGCCACGATATCACTATGACTCTTTAGCTAGAGGATCTCAACATCCTTGGCCGCGACTTCCTCCCGGAGCTGCCTCACCAGGTCATCCTTTTGCTCAAATTGCAAATAACGAGTCAAGCTAATTAGCTCCAAGTTATAAAGATAAAATACAAACTCAGGAATACCAGCTTACCTGCTTGACGAAGTTAGCCCTCTCCTGGAGCGCTTTCTCTGAGCCTGCCCGGAGGTCGATCAACTCCTCCTCTTTTCGGGCACATAGAGACTTCAGCCCATTCGACTCTGATGTAAGCTTCTCGAGCTCCTCCTCACGAAGAGTCAACTTATCTTATAGCTTAGAGAAGGCTTGGGCATACAACTTCTTGACCTTCAACACAATGGGGTAAAGTTAGAAAGATAAGAGTTAAAACTTGAAGCACAAATAGTATGTCAAGAAGATCACATGCTTTTGAAGTTTCCCAGCCTCCTCGAGAGCGACGGGGGCATCGAGATTGGCATCCTTCTTGAGACCAATGAAGTAATCTCCGAACTCGTCATCCTCTCCCTAAGAGGTCCCCACATCAGCAACACCCCTATTCTGGGAATCCCTTATCTCCCCTGGAGAAAATGACGGGCCCAATTGAAAGCCTCCTACGACATCAACTTCCATCGAGGCTTTTTCTCGCTCCCGAAGAATTTCAGAATCAGGCCCTCCGAACTCGCCAATCAGGGACTCGTCAACACGAAGTGTATCCTGCCTGACGGTTGGCTCGGGGACTGTGCACAAAACCTCCTTGAGGGTCTCATCAACATTAGGTAGGTCCGTATCGGCCACCTCCGACTCGGCAGCCTTCTGCCCAGCAACTTTTGAAGAATCAACGCTTTGTCTTACCCTTTGTACCAAAGGGCGACAGTCATCATTTTCGTCTTCTGTACGAAGACTTGCCGCAGCAGCCGAAGTTAAGACTGTGGCATCGGTCTTAGATTTTTGAGCCTTGGGTTTCTTTTACTTTGGAGACTCCGCCGACGTCTCCTTCTTTCTCTTCTTGTCCTTGGCGGGTTTCGGGGCCTCTTCTTCACCAGGAGGAGGCGGTATCATTGAAACGACCTCCCCGAGGATTGCACAAAGCATAAGATATCAAACATTCTGCCATGAAGGTTACTCATAAAAAATTTGGGAATAACAACAACAAGGGCTTACCGGGATTCTTGGCCTGCCATCGCGTCTTGGCCAAATCGCGTCAAACGTGCTTGTTATATGGAAATGCGGAGTCCAAAAGCTTCACCCATCCCGGGAGGTCCTGGACTGTGTCGGGGAACCACACGGTGGCTACACAATCTAAAGAGAATCAAGCAAAAAAGAAAAGGGTCAGTCCAGAAAAAGAAAGAGAGATGATAAAACATGCTCGATATAAGACACTAACGCTTCATGTTCCATTCCTCTGGCAATTGCATCCTCTCAACAGGGATAAGGTCCAAGGTTATGACTCGAACAAACCAGCTCATCCATCCCCGGTCCTTGTCTTCATCGATGTAGGCAAAAAACGCCTTCGCAGATAGACGCTACAGCTTGACTAAAACCCCTCGACAAAGACGAGGGCTATACAACCTGATCAGGTGATCGAGGGTGAAATTCATTCCCTTGACCACGTTGGAGAAGTATCGAATCATGTAGACAATCCTCCAGAAAGAAGGATATATTTGACCGAGTGTCACTCGGTACTGACGATAGAAGTCGAGAATCACTAGGTCTATCAGTGGAGAAGAAGAATCTACGGGGCCTAAAGTAAATGGATACGTATATACACTGAGGAAGCCAACTTTATGCGTAACAATTCTTTCCTCAGTTGTAGGTATTTCTACTTACACCGCTTCCCCCCAGCGGCAGTCTATCTTTACCTTTCTTCACCTCGGTCACTACACTTATGTACCGAGGCATGAGCTCACATCGGCTCAGTATAGAAGGGGGTTTGTCGATGGTAAAATTAGAGATCGTGTCAAAGGGACCATGAATGCATTGCTCGATACTAGGAGATGTTTTTGATTTTCCCTTAGACGGGCGTGACGAAGAAGTGGTTCCCTCTTTTTGAGGGGCCGTTTTGGACATTTTGGCCATGGTTGTAACTGGGTTTCAAAGAAAGAAGATGAAGAAGTAAGCGCAGAAGGAAGATGAGTGCAGGAGCTGTTAGCAATAGATTTGAAGGACTTGTAAAAGTTTGGAAGAAAGGAGATGGAAGTATTTATAGGAATCGCTTCGTGCATATTGAAGAAGCGAAAAGGTCGATCAATAACGGTTCGTGGGTTCTTCGAGAGTCATGCCGACAGCGACCACTGCGCACCCTTTCTGTCACATCATTTAATGACCTCATGTGAATGACGTCATAATAGGGATATCGAAGAGGGAAGAATTCAAGGTCGTTTCTTATCATATCATTATAAGAAATGTGAGGACTATCTGTATACGGCTAAAATCAGAGAGTCCGATTTTATGATCATTATGGCATTCTATAGCCCGTCTTCAAGGAGCTCGGAGCACAGTTCGAAGTTTGACACTGAGAGAGCATATCGAAGATTCCCCTCGCTCGACCGCGGGGCGGTATAAATCGGTGACCATCATGAAAATGCGAGAAATTCCCAAAGGCATGTGGTTAGAGCTGACAACACCTGCAAAGATAGTACAAGTCCGTACCAGACCATTAAATAGTTGTACCAGCTGTGTTTCTTTGTAATAATTATTCATGTACTATGTTGGGATTTGTAACGACCCGGTCTATCGTTACGTGGAACCACCATTATAATTATTGTTATTGCCTTGTCATAGTTTGGTTTAACTGTTATTGATGTGTTAGAGTTGGTAGGCTTGAAATCAGAATGGTTGTGGTGAGAGTTTAGTCATTCAGTCTTTAAAAATAGCCTTGATGTTAGAAAAGTCAACTGAGAGTTGAATTATTGGTAAACAACCTCAGAATGCAGATTTTAGGGCTCGGATAGCTTCGTTAGGTGATTTGGGACTAGGAGTGTGTTCAGAATAATTTTGTGATGTCCGGGGTAGAATTAGGCTTAAATTGGCGAAAGTTAGTTTTTGGTGATTTCTGGTCGACAGTGGAAAATAGGCTATCAGGGTCGGAATGGAATCCGACAGTTGGAAAAGGTTTGTAATGTCATTTTGGATATGTCTGCAAAATTTCAGGTCAATCAGAGTTGTTTTGGATAGTTTCAGCATCGTTGGTGGATTTTAGAAATATCAAAGTTCTTAGGCTTTAATCCGGTGTGATTTTGGTATTTTGATGTTAATTTTAGTGTTTTGAGAGTGAAACTAAGTTTGAATGATCATATGTGATGTGTTGGTATAGTTGGTTGGGGTCCCGAGGGGCTCGTAATTGATTTCAGGTGATTAATGGACTCATTTGGACCGGAGGAAATAGTTGTTTTGCTGGTGTTTTTACAGGAAAAATTTATTAAGTGCGATCGCGGAGATTTAATTTGGGGCAGGTGAAAAATGCTCTGTGCGATCGCAGGTGTAGAGATGCGATCGCATAGTAGAGGGAAATAAAGCAGTGCGATCGCGTAGGTGTGGGTGCAATCGCACAAGGGAATTTAGGCGCGTGGGGCTGTCCGGAAAAATACACGATGCGACCGCATGAGGGGACCTGCGATCGTGGAGAAGGGGAAAACTTGTACTGTGCGATCGCGTGTGTTTGACCGCGATCGCGGAGAGTAAATAACTGGGCAGCATTTAAATAAATCCTTCCGCGACCTAAACCCTTTTTACACCAGTTTTGTATGGACAAAGAGCTCTTGAGGTGATTTTTGATGAGGGAAATCAGTGGTATTCGTAAAGGTAAGTATTTTGTACCTTAAAGCTTGTTTATGGGTGATTATAGAACATAATCTCAGTATTAAATTCATGGAAATCAGTAGAAAAAGGTGGGTTTAGGGCTTGAGATTATGAGACCTTTAGGGGTCGAGTTGAGGGGTCAAACAAACTACGATTTTGGTGTTCTTTATATGTACGGACTCGTGAGAGGACGAAGAACATTTTGGTATAAAAATATCTGAGTTTCAGGACGCGAGCCCGGGGGTAAGGTATTGACCGAATTCGGATTTTGAGCTAAATTCGATATTTTTCAATTAGAATTTATCTCTTGAGAATAATTTGATGATAAAAATCTGAACTTGGTAGATTTGGAGCATCCGGAAGTTGATTCGAAAGGCAAACGCATTGCGAAGTAGTTTCGGGCTAGTTTGAGGTAAGTAATGTCTTTAAATTCTGTCCTGAGGGTAAGAAACCCCGGACTATGCACCCTTTCACGGGTTTTGAAATGCAAAGGTTGAAACTTTGGAGATATATTCCTTACTTAGGCGACTATTGAGTTGCAAAACGACTTTTTAAAGCTTATTTCCAATAGTAATATATATACTTGATATGATTTTGGTTGTAAGCCATGTTTGGGGCCTAGTGCCGACCTGTTTACCCCTTGGGGGATGTGTTTACTATATTTTCCTCACTGATATGTTATGATTTTACACTCAGTATTTTCCTGATAAATTGTTTTGACACTTGGAGTATTTTGATACTATTTATTGAAAATGAAACACTGTTTTGGGTCGAGAACCTGGTATGTTATGGCCTAAGGGCAAATCGAGAGTGTCTGGCTGAGTGAGGCTTTCAGGCCTATATTGTGAGGATACTAGGGAGGCTTTCAGGCTTATATTATGAGGGAGGCTTTCAGGCCTATATTGTGAGAGGCGTTTAGACCTATATTGTGAGAGGCTTTCAGGCCTATGTTGTTATAGCGCTTGGGCTGTAGGAGACACCCTCCGGAGTTTGTACACATCCCGAGTGAGCGCAGGTACCTATTGAGTGATGATTATTGCCCGAGGGGATGATACTGAGTGATGATTATTGCCTAATGGGCTGATACAGAGTGATTGTGAGGATGCCTGATGGGAAATTGTTATGAGAAATGATTTTGGCCCGAGGGGCAGATTTATGATGATTTTACTGAGTTTTCGAACTATGATTTACTTCGTTTTCAAACTGGGTTTTACTGAGATATACTGATATTACACTTGTTTCAAAGGATTTCTGGAAACCGATTTTTGAACTCATGTATTTGATGAATACCATCTGGTGACTTGGTGTTTTACTGGCTTTTGTGAATTAGTGTATCTGTACTGTGTGTTTTATAATTCTCAGACTGTGATTTATTTTCATTACTATTGAGTTTGCGTACTCATAAAGACTCCCTGTTCCTCTGTGCACAGATCCAGGTATCGGTTTGGAGCAGTAGTTGTCCTTGCTCGTAGCAACAGTTTCACGAGATTTCGAGGTAGCTGTCCAGCGTCCACAGCTTCTCCATTTCCCTTCCTTTATTAGTATTAGAAATTGATTCATAGACATTTATTATGACATTAGCAGAGTTAGATTTATTTCTTTTTAGATGCTCATGATCCTTGACTCCAGTCTTGGGAGGTTTAGGTTTTGTTTAGACCTTTATTAGAGCGTTAAGATTTAAATAACTTATTTTTATTGCTATACTGTTGTTTATCATGGTGTTGTGAACTGATATAAAAGAACCAATGCGTAGTAAAGTGATGGTTGGCTAGCCTAGTTCCACGATAGGCGCCATCACGACCTGTTAGGATTTGGGGTCGTGACAAGTTGGTATCAGAGTTCTAGGTTACATAGGACTTAACGGTCATAAGAAGGTTCAGTAGAGTCTTGCGGATCTGTACGGAGACGTCTGTACTTATCTTCGAGAGGCTGCAGAACTTTTAGGAAACATCTCTATTTTTCTTGAACTCTTTCGTGCCAATCTTTTGATTCTTGAAATCTAAACTTACGTTGTCTCATTCTCTAACAGATGGTGAGGACACGCAATACCGATCAGGGTGACCAGACACCAGCCAGACCCACAAGGGGTCGGGGCCATGGTAGAGGTAGGGGACCAGTCCGCGCAGCAGTCAGGACAGTACCCTAGGATCCCCCCCCATCGTTTAGGATCAAGTTCCCGCCGATGGTGCTCCAGCGGGATAGGCTCAGGCACTGGCAGTGCCTATTGTTATTCCAGGTCTTCAGGAGACCCTGGCTCAGATATTGACAGTATGTTCCAATTTAGCTCAGGCAGTTGCTATGTCTACTACTTCCACTGCAGTTCAGGCCGGGGGAGGCAATCAGACTCCAGCTTCCCGGATACCTGAGCAGGCTGTACGGGGTATTCAGACACCGGGAGAAGCCCCAACTCAGCCGGTTGTCCCAGTCCAGGATTTTGTAGTTCCAGCTATGCCCAAGGATGAGCAACGTAGACTGGAGAGGTTCATCATACTTAAGCCTCCGACTTTCAGTGGCACAGAGGGTGAGGATGGCTAAGGTCTTCTGGATAAGTGTCAAAGGATACTATGTACTGCGGGTATTTTGGAAACCAGTGGGGTCTCGTTTGCTACATTTCAGTTTGCTGGTGTTGCTTTTACTTGGTGGGAGTCATTCGAGAGGCGTAGGCCGGTTGGTTCAGCACCACTCACTTGGCATGAGTTCTCCACGATCTTTTTGGAGAAGTATGTTCCTTAGTCCCACAGAGAGGAGCAACGCATGCAGTTTGAGCAGTTTTGTCAGGGAGAGTTGTCAGTTACTCAATACGGGATGAGGTTTTCCGAGTTGGCCAGACATGTTTCTAAGATTGTCCCTACTGATATGGAGAGGATTAGGAGGTTTATAGATGGTCTTACTTATCAGCTTCAGATCTTGATGACCAGAGAGAGAGTGTCTGGAGCTACATTTAAGCAGGTTATTGACATTGCTCGGGATATTGAGTCGGTTCGTAGGCAGGATCGTGAGGAGAGAGTGGTCACGAGGCCTCGGGGAGCAGGTAACTTCAGTGGTGCCCCTTAGAGGGCAGTTTCAGCACAATAGAGGTCGTCCATTTAGACCTCCATAACTAGTTCACCCAGCTTATAGTGGTGTATCTTCGGGGCAGGGTCCTCGCAATTCTCATCAGGGACGTTCATCTTTTAGTGCCCTCCCAGCTTAGAGCTCCGCCCGAGCATCATCTTATTAGGGCTTTTCTATGAATGTTTCGTCTGGTGGTTATCAGGGTGATAGAGGTTCTCGTCAGTTTTCATATCCGGCTTCAGGTGGTTGTTATGAGTGTGGAGAGTTCGGACATGGGTGGAGGCAATGTCCCCGTCGTCCTAGTAGTTCATCCCAGCAGAGGGTCCAGCCCTCGGCTTCAGTCCCAGTCACTTCACCACCTACCCAGGCCGCTAGGGGTGGTGGTTAGGCAGCTAGAGGCGGTCCTAGAGCGGGAGGTCGAGCAGGTGGAGGCCAGCCGCGTATCTATGCACTTCCGGCTAGGCCTGATGCTCTGGCATCCGATGTAGTGATTACTGGTACTATTTCAGTTTGTCACAGTGATGCTTTGGCTTTATTTGAACCTGGTTCCACGTACTCTTATGTCTCATACTATTTTTCTCATTTTATGAATATGCCCCGTGAATATTTAGTTACGTCTGTTCATGTTTTCGACTCCGGTGGGCGATATTATTTTTGTGGACCGTGTGTATCGGTCGTGTCTTATATCTATCGGGGGTTTGGAGACCCGATTGGACTTGATGTTACTCAGTATGGTTGATTTTGATGTAATTCTGGGCATGGATTGGTTATCCCCATGTCATGCTATTCTTGATTGTCACGCTAAGACCGTGACCCTAGCTATGCCCGAAATTCCGAGAGTTGAGTGGAGAGGGTCTATAGAGCATGTACCTAGCAGAGTGATTTCTTATTTAAAGGCTCAGCGTATGGTTGAGAAAGGGTGCGAATCTTATCTTACTTTTGTGAGGGATGTTAGTAGTGAGACTCCGTCTGTTGATTCTGTTCCGGTAGTCCGTGATTTTTTGGATGTATTCCCTGCAGACCTGCCAGGCATGCCACCTGATAGGGATATTGATTTTGGTATTGACTTGGTGCCAGATACCCAACCTATCTCTATTCCACCTTACCGTATGGCACCAGCGGAGTTGAAAGAACTGAAAGAGCAGCTTCAGGAACTCTTAGATAAGGGGTTCATTCGGCCTAGTGTGTCACCTTGGGGTTCACCGGTGTTGTTCGTGAAAAAGAAAGATGGCTCTATGCATATGTGTATTGATTATAGACAGTTGAATAAGGTTACGGTGAAGAATCGGTATCCTTTGCCTCGTATTGATGACTTCTTTGATCAGCTTCAGGGAGATAAGGTGTTCTCCAAGATTAACTTAAGGTCTGGGTATCATTAGCTGAAGATTCGGGATTCTAACATTCCGAAGACTGCTTTTAGGACCAGATATGGTCATTATGAATTCCTGGTTATGTCATTTGGGCTGACCAATGCCCCAACTGCGTTCATGCAATTGATGAATAGTGTGTTTCAGCCCTACCTTGATACTTTCGTCATTGTGTTCATTGACGATATTATGGTATATTCTCGTAGCCAGGAGGAGCATGCTCAACACTTGAGGATTGTGTTACAGAGATTGAGGGAAGAGAAGCTTTATGCAAAATTCTCTAAGTGTGAGTTTTGGCTTGGTTCAGTGGCTTTCTTGGGGCATGTGGTGTCTAGTGAGGGTATTCGGGTTGATCCGAAGAAGATTGAGGCGATGCAGAGTTGGCCCAGACCGTCTTCAGCTACAGAGATTCGGTGTTTCCTCAGTTTGGCGGGTTACTACCGTCAATTTGTGGAAGGATTCTCTTCTATTGCTTCCCCTTTGACCAGATTGACGCAGAAGGGTGTTCCATTCAGGTGGTCTGATGAGTGTGAGGAGAGCTTTCAGAAGCTCAAGTCAGCGTTGACCACAACTCCGGTATTAGTGTTGCCTACTGGTTCGAGTTCTTATACGGTCTATTGTGATGCTTCTAGAGTCTTCTTGGGAACGGTATTGATGCAGGACGGTAGGGTGATTGCCTACGCATCTAGACAGTTGAAGGTGCACGAGAAGAATTACCTAGTGCACGATCTTGAGTTAGCTGCTATTGTTCATGCCTTAAAGATTTGGCGGCATTATTTGTATGGAGTGCAGTGTGAGATTTACACCGATCATCGTAGCTTGCAGTATCTACTAAGGCAGAAAGACTTGAATTTGTGACAGAGGAGATGGTTGGAGCTTCTCAAGGACAATGACTTGACTATTTTTTATCATCCGGGGAAGGCCAATGTGGTGGCCGATGCCTTGAGTCGCGGAGCCGAGAGTTTGGGAAGTCTAGCTTACCTTTCAGCAACAGAGCGACCTTTAGTCCTTGACGTTCAGGATTTAACGGGTCAGTTAGTGAGATTGGATTTGTCAGATCCTCCACGGGTGGTAGCTAACATGGCTTCCCGGTCTTCTTTATTTGATCAGATTAAGGCACGGCAGTATGATGACCGGCACTTGTTAGTTCTTCAGGATAGACTTCGTCGGGGTGATGCCAGAGATGTGACTATTGGTGATGATGGATTTATGAGGATGCAAGGCCATATTTGCGTGCCCAATGTAGAGGGTATTCGAGAGTTGATATTAGCAGAGGCTCACAGCTCGCGATATTCTATCCATCCGGGTGCCGCGAAGATGTATCAGGATCTGAGGCAGCAGTATTGGTGGAGGCGGATGAAAAGAGATATTGTTGAGTATGTAGCATGGTGTCTCAATTGCCAGCAGGTCAAGTATGAGCACCAGAGACCAGGTGGTTTGCTTCAGAGGTTAGATATCCCAGGGTGGAAATGGGAGAGAATTACTATGGATTTTGTAGTTGGGCTTCCACGGACTTCGAAGGGTTTTGATGCTATTTGGGTCATTGTGGATAGATTGGCCAAGTCCACGTATTTCATTCCTGTCAGTACTACTTATACTTCAGAGCGGTTAGCTGGTATTTACATTAAGGAGATTGTCCGGTTGCATGGAGTTCTGGTTTCTATTATTTCTGACATAGGTACTCAGTTCACATCTCAGTTTTGGAGG
>ML268489.1:632-17191 GCA_005239495.1 Nicotiana undulata | reverse complement strand
CCCCCCCCCCCCCCCCCCCCCCGTCTCGAGATGTCCGCTCGAGTAAGCCTGGTCTAGAACAAAACCCCAGGATTTAAACTTTAGAATAACATAGCCTCATGCCGGATACCTAGTAGGAACAGTTATTTGCATCACGTGCATTTGACTTAGGGGGCTCAACATAGGGGTTGGGTCCGTCTAGGACAGGTGAACCCGAAATAAAAGACCATCCTGATGCATCTTACCTACTATATGAACATTACTTTGTTTCGTCTTGTTTGTTGACCGGCTAAAGAAAAAAAGAAATAACAGAAAAATCAAGAGTGAAATAGAATAGAAAATTTATCCGATTTTTGAAAATCCCCGATATTCAAAATTGTCTCGAAAATCTACCAAATCCTTTTTTGAAAAATGGAGAAAAAGAAAGAAGGAAATGTATTCTGAAAAAATAAAATGAGTTAGTATCAGAAATTTTCAAAATTTGTGTCAAAATTTCCCGAACTACACATTGTTTGATTCTCACCGGTGTGGGATACGTAGGCAACCCTCACCGGGTGCAACCCTATTTTTCAAAAATCAAAATACAAAATATGGTCATAAATAAAGTTAGGTGACGCCGTTCTTGTCTAAATAACCAAAATGTCCCAACGGGGCGCTGGAAGGCTGTTTTTGCAAAGAATAGCCACCTATGGTCTTCTCTCAAAATCTTGACCCAATTGGCGAACACAGCCCTAAAATCTTCCTTCCTGAAGTGTTGAAGGGCCGTATTTGCAAATATGGTCCATTTTAAAAATAGTACTTTTTTCCCTTTGGTCAAAAATAAAATCATGGTTTTGCTTTTTATTAACCAATCAGTTAAATAAATGTGCAGGATGAGCACCGTTGAAAATATCCCTTTTAAAGCTGTAGAGGAAATTCCCGTAGGACTCCATATGTGGTGGAGAGACCTGGGGGAGGTCAGTAGAGATTCCGTGGTAAAAGCTTTGGGTGGACTCACTGGCCTTTTGAAGATTAAGCCGAGGTTGGACATCACTGAGGCTCTAATACCATTCTGGGATCCAGCTCACAATGTGTTTCATTTTTCAGACTTTGAATTGACACCCACACTGGAAGAGATAGCGGGATATGCTAGCCTTAGTGGGAATCTCAGAAGCCGTTATCTGGTAGCTCCCAGAGCTATGACTCCTCAGAAATTCCTGGACCTTCTGAGCATCAGTCGGGAAATTCAAGATCCAAACTTATCTGAGGGATTATGCACATTTTACTTCCTTTACCATTGTTACGGGGATCCTCGAGGTTTTGAGGCTGTGAATACCAGTTTAACCCACCACGTGAATCAAACTAAATGGGAGGCCCGCCGGGGATTGGCCTTTGTGGTAGAATTCTTGGGTACCCTAATCTGCCTGAGGAGCGACATATGTATAGATATTGGACTCGTAGGAATAGCTGACTTGATGATAAAAAAGTCTAATGGCACCCTTGTACCAATGGTAAATCTACCGTGCCCTAATTGTTTGCCAATCCGGAGGAAAGTTCTTCGAGGGGTGAAACCTACTCTTACAAATCTGGATGATCGAGCATCTCTGTCATTGCCCGGGTTATATGAATTACGGTCTGACTAGCTTAAATTGCATTGAAGAACATGGGACTCGGGTAGAGGGTCATGAATTTCCAGAGGGCACAAAAGCCTGGTTTACACACTTGAGTTCCTTGACTGCCAACCAAATTGAGTGGACATTCGGTTGACTCCCTGTCGGTGAAGTCATCCATTTGTAAGCCGAGGTATGTTACCTTCTATTGATGGGTCTCCGAAGTATTCAGTCGTATGCCATGTCACACCTCCTATTTCCTCCAAAGGGATACAAGGGAGGTTTTCCAATTTAAGTGACATAATCGATTTTGGGATTATTTAATTTATTTCAGAGTCGCCACCCGGATTTTTTACGGTGTTCCGGGATACCATTTATTTATTTTAAAATCCCAAATCGAGGAAATTTTGACTCTGTTTTAAAGTCTGCGAACCAAAAATCCGGGTAAGGAATTTCTTTAACCCGGGAGAAGGTGTTAGGCACTTTTGAATTCCGTGGTTCTAGCACGGTCGCTTATCTATTAATAATTGGCCTAATTATCTTATTAATTACATGTTTTAAGCATATTGTGCATTTTAAAACCTTTTGAACCACTTTTAGTATTTATGAAATTATTCTGAAACAAGTCATGATGGAGTGCGCTTGCTGTTTTTGGACACGTTGCAAATCGCGCCACATGAAATGCAGCCACGATTTACAACATCTTTATTTTAATTATTGTTCGAAGTTGTGGTCGGGTCGCATAAAATGCACACCCGAATGGGATTTATGTATCACGACTATGCCACGGGAGCCGTACCCATAGTCACGATAATTTATTTTTATGTTTAACCAGCTCAGCAGAAAGATTCTGCAACCAATAGCATAAAAGGAAGAAATTGAAGCTATGTTGTATAATCCCTTTATAAAGATGTGTCTCAACACTTATTTTGCAGTACTATATATATCCAATACCTAAGCACATACTGAAGTGAGGGTGGTGCTTGATCAACTTCAAATCAATATTGCACCAACTCTTTGTGATAAATGACCCAGATTTTGACAACAACTAACCAAGACATACAACATTTAAGGCATGCATCAATAAATATTCCTATTGATACATAAATCCAATAGTTATTAAACAAAACATGGGCATGAAGAAAAAAAGCAATAACAGTAAAAAAAGAACAACATAATAAAAATTAAAGATTGATTGAACACTAACTCAAACAACAAATCAAGGCAACATGATAATTCTTAGAACAAAGTAGTAAAGAAATAGGAAGAACAAACCTTTGCTTTAAATCGATGAAATTGGAATTACAAGAATTTGAACAGCTCGACGACTCATGACCGGCGCTTTCGCCGACGAACACGGCCGGAACCGACAACTCGAGACCTCAAAACCACCTCTTCGGCAGCCTCAAAGTTTGCCAAATATTCTAGCTAAACCAAAACGAGGAAGCTGAACTCCGACTGATTTTGAGGTTATTTTGGGACTATTTTCAGCTCTTTTTAGGTTATTTTGAAGGATTTTGGGCTTAATTTGGAGCTGAATTTATAGTAGCTTTAGGCTCCGTTTTTGGGTGATTTTTCATAGCTGAGTTTTGGTGAAGAAAGGGAAACTGTTTGATGGGATTTTGGTATGAAATATGGACGGATTTGGAGCTAAAGAGAGGTGTCGTGATGGCTATTCAAAACTTTGAAGAAGGAGAAAATACCGCAGCTCTGTTTTTATTCCACTGTTCGTTCCCCCTCTTTTTTCTCTTAATTGTTCTCCTAATTTTCCTTCTTTTCTATTCTTGTAAGTGTGTTTGTTTGAGGGAGATAGGTTAGAATCAGAGAGGTGAGAATGAGAGATAGAGTAGTGGGATCTGGGGAAAACGACGCCTTCTTTTTTGTTAAAGGAGTAGGTCTAATTTTAGGTCTCCTCCTTAATGTGTATATATTGGATTAGGGTATTAAAAATTAGGTCTTAGATTGAGGATAGATGGGATTCAGATTTAGGCCTTAAAATTGGGCTAAAAAATGTCCAAACTTTAGCTAAATCCCTTTTAATATAAGGTAGATATACTACATAATATAAAAATCAATCTAATTAATTAAACTAAATTATATGTAAAAAATGAAACTATTTTTTGGTATTTTTCAAATATCATACTAAAAAATAAAATTGGGATTAGGTTAAAATCATCGCAAGAAAATTAAATAATATTCCCATAAAATAATACTAATATTTTCGGAAACAATGTTGAACTATTTTTTTTGTCGTTGTATTTTTCGACTTTTATGAAAGGGAGATAAGCTAAAAATAACTAGATAAAATATCAATTAGCTAAATAAAAGAAAATATTTTTGTAATTTTTATTTTTTTTGTGATAAAATAAAGTAAAAAGGTCAAAACTTGTTAAAATAACGGTATTAGACCTAAACTAAATATTTAAATGCTAAAAAGTAAAATCACGGGGAGGGTATGTCTACAGCTGGCCCTCTTTGACTAGAAATGCGAAGAGTTTTCAAACAAAGAACAACAAGACATGTTTTGACCCGACCTTTATTTAAAAGAGTAGAAAACTAGAAGGAAGGATGATGTGACCAAGTCCTGGTTTTGGACAGCCTACATTTCCCGGGTTATAAGGGAATCAAGTCGCGTGTAGTTCAAGAAGTTTTGGAGTGATGGAGTGTGTGGAGAGGATGTGGGACTCGAGTGAGGTTCCGTTCCGTCGAGGTTCCATTCCGGGGTCCCGTTATTACATCAAAATCAAAATGTAAAAGAACTAAACAAGCCTATCAACTATGGGTTACAAGGTTCCTATCTATAAATCTTCTGAAGCTTGATCTTGAGTCTTGAATGATGCTTCATGCCGACTTTTGATTTGAACCTTGAGCTTTCTAGCTGCAGGATCTAGTTTGTTCATCTTCACCTTTACGGATCACAACGGGACATACAAAGCTTGTGACTACAATCACGTCTTGAGCAGTCCACATGTTTTCTCCGCTTCTGCACTTTTAGTTCACATTTTTTTCTTTTTTTTTTCTTCTTTTTTTTTCTTTTTTTTTTAATTCTGGATTGAGACTTCTTCTTCTGGTCATCTATTGTCGACTCGCATTATTTCCGCGAGCTTCTGTTACTTCTGGCATGAATTGAATTCTGAAATGACTTCCCTCGTTCTCCACGTGGGTGCCTGCTACTGACTTGAAACTTGAAATAGATTCCCTCATTCTTCAGGTGGGCGCCTGATGCAAACTTAAAACTTTAAGTGAATTCCCTCGTTTTCCAGGTGGGCACCTGATGCTGACTTAAAACTTGAAATAAATTCCCTCGTTCTCAAGGTGGGCGCCTGATGACTTAAACTTGAAATAAACGCCCTCGTTCTCCAGGTGGGCGCCTGATGACTTAAACTTGAAAAGAATTTCCTCGTTCTCCAGGTGGGCGCCTGATGCTAAAGACTTTAAATATATTCTCTCATTCTCCAGGTGGGCGCCTGATGACTTAAACTTGAATATAATTCCCTCGTTCTCTAGGTGGGCGCCTGCAACCGCAACAAAACAGACAGAACTGTCACGCCCCAAAATCCATAAGGTTGTGATGGTGCCGGACACCACTGTTAGGCAAGCCAATTATTAATTTATTGAGTTAAATTCCTGTTTTAAGATTTTCTTTTTTTTGAAATCGTTACCTTTCACTTACAGCCCAATGAGCGAATAAATATTCATTAAATAAATACGACAGGTAAACAATTTTAATTTATTACAGTAAATCCCAAACACCTCCCAGAACCTGGTGACACAAGTACATGAGCAATTACTAAGAATTTTACAAATACAACATCGCTGTGATAATGCAGCTCACCTAAGTCTCCAATGCTGGCCCCATCGCTGTGAAAGTACATGTGCAACAAAATGCACAACAAGTGTAGCATGAGTACGAAAACAATGTGTACTCAGTAAGTATCTCGCCTAACCTCAGTGAGGTAGTGACGAGAGGTCGAATTTGACACTTGCTAGAGGTCAATTAATATCAGGTATAGTAACGAAATAAATAAGTATGAAATAAAGTGAATGCACATCACAAACGAGAATAAACCACATGGTACGATTCCCTCCTTACATTCTACTCAAATCTCAATTTGCAATTTCCTTCCGTAAAATAAAACGTATACATAGATACGGTTTCACCCAAATAGGTTGTTATACTTAAATTTAGGGGAAGAGGCCTCAGGTACACTAGCTTCTAGCCAAACATTACGCACGATTCAATGAAGATAGTAAGTACATAGGAAATGTTGAGGCGTACGACCCCGATCCAACATAAAAGTAAACTGTGTACTGCCGAAGGGTCGAACGACACGAATCATAGATAAATCTATTAATCTTCCGAGACGAACGACCCGCTCCCATGAGAGTGTGGTACATAAATCCTGCCGAGGCGAACGACCCGATCCCATAAGAGTGTAGTAGGAGGATTTACCCCGCTCGCGAATCATACATGCGACGCGGTTACACATAAATTTCTTGAGTTATTAACGTATTCTTCCTTTTCCATTCCAAAACATGAACTTTCTGTGAAAACTTTCAAGGTTCCCATTTTTTTTATAACAAATTCTCGATTCTTATTAAAATTATTAATAAGCATGCTCAATATAGCTTCTTCTCAAAGCAAATAATAAACACAAATCAGATATAATAACAACCAAGCATGATGTAGGCCTAAAGCTACCCGGACATAAGCATAACTAGTAGCTACGCACGGACTCCCGTCACTTCATGTGTACGTAGCCCCCCAGAAATAGTAGCACATATTTAATAATTTCACCTATGGGGACAATTCCCCCTCACAAGGTTAGAAAGGATACTTACCTCGTGTCGAACCTACTTTCCGGGTCAAGAATGCGCCCGAAACTCCAAACTCGTCTCCCAAGGACTCGAAACTAGCTACAAGTTAATTAATTTTATCAATAAATGCTAAATGAATCACTTCTAATGCATGGAAGTGATTTTTCTAAAGTTTTTCCCCAAAAAGTCAAAAATCAAACCCGGTCCCGCTCAGTCCAAACCCAAAATTCGGACCAAAACCCGATTACCCATTCGCCCCCGAGCCTGGATATATAAATGGTTTTGGAACCCGACCTCAATTTGAGGTCTAAATCTCCAAATTTCAATATTCATAGGTTTTACCCAAAATTCCCAATTCCACCATGAAAACCCTAGATTCTAGGATGAAATCTTGTAAAAAGAAGTTTAGCAGTGAAGAAAATGAGTTAGAAATCACTTACAAATGTTTTGGAGCAGAAAGAGTGTTTGGAAAATCGCCTCTTATGTTTTTAGGGTTTTGAAAAATGAAAAATAACTGAAAATCCCACTTATTTATACCCCTCTCAGGCCCTCACCGCGGTCCGCACATAAATGACCGCGGACCTCGCTGGCAAAAATCGGAAAAACTGAAGAAAACAAAGAAAAATGACTGCAGTTACATGCTTTAGTATTTTGGCCATAACTTTCTCTACAGATGTCAAATTGCGATTTCTTTACCTTTCTGGTAACTAGACACGAAGGGCTACAACTTTTGTTTATGAATTATCTCAAAATTCCTCGTAGATCAAAATATATAGGCCTCCGAAGTCGGACCAGTGGTCCAGCTCCTCCACTGCGGACCGCACAAAAACGACCGCGGCCGCGAAGGCCTCCACCGCGGTCATCACAAAAAGGACCGCGGACCTCGGTTGTGGGTTCAGAGATTTGACTTCTCTGACCTGCAACATCTATGTTTTAAGCCTAAAGAAATCCCGAGACCTACCCGGAACTCACCCGAGCCCTCAGAACTTCAAACCTAATGTACCAACAAGTCCCAAATCATCCTACGGTCTTGCTCGAGCCTTCAGAACACTCAAAACAATGCTAAAACTCAAAATCACACCTCAAAACCCCTAGAATCAGACTTAAGGTCTTTAAGTTCTTGAATTCGTTAACAATGCGCCGAACCGACCTATACTACTCGGAATGACACCAAATTTTGCAAGAAAGTCATTAATGACATAACAAAACTATTCCCGATCTCGAAATTCTGTTCGGACCTCGATAACACAAAAACACGTTCCAACCAAAATTTGAACTTAAAGAAACTCTTATTTCACTATTGGGCGCCGAAACGCTCCCGGGTCATCCAAAACCCGTTCCGAACACACACCCAAGTCCGAAATCATCATACGAACTTGCTGAAAAATTCAAATCCTAATTCGGAGGTCGTCTACTCAAAATTCTAATCCTAGTCAATTCTTCCAACTTAAGGCTTCCGAAATGAGAATTTTCTTTCAAATTTAACTCCGAACTTCCCTAAATTAAACTACGACCACACCTAAAAGTCATAATACCTGAAGTGAAGCTGCTCATGGCCTCAAACTGCTGAACGATGCGCTAGAGCTCAAAATGACCGGACGTGTCGTTACATTCTCCCCCACTTAAACAGACATTCGTCCTCGAACGTGCCAAGAACTGCTCTTGAGTTATCTGAAATCACTGTTTAACACCTCGTGCACCTGTCCGTGCTACAACAACCCAATTGAGTACACTTGCCCGAACAATTCTGAAGATATCCTCCTTTACTTAGGCAAATGGGCCTTAGAACCAGGTTTTCAACATCCGAAATCCTCTGACAGTCCTGTTTCCCATATGTGATCACCGTATTAACTATCACACGAGGTACCAGAACATGGCTGCGTACCTTAGCTGAATTAGCACCATGCACCGCATGATTCATCATCTATCCACAATGATATTCCCTGACATTAATAGCCAAAATTCCACAAATATGATGCTCCAAGTGTGCCTCAGGACACTTATGTATAAGTCCTGCAAAAAGGCTGACGATACCACCACAACGGAGGAGATGTGTAAAAATTTCCAACCGACTGAAGAGTTAGCCAAACATTGAATTTCTCATTACTAACCAAATACTGGTATTGTTCCTTAATATACTTTACAAAAATCTTATCGCACTGATCCTTCATCCAACAATCTCGCCTCACCCAGTAGGAACTACTTAGACAACCAATCACCCCATACATGACCAACAGCCTCACACGATGCCACAATGCGCCAATAGGCCACAACTCGAACATGATACATAAAGAAAGGACTCAGGAAGGGACTACTCAACTCACGCAACTATTATGAATTTTCCTTAGAAAATAGGAAGCAGAACACAAGAAAATAAATACAGGAACCTTACTCAACATCACTCTGTTGCGGCGTGCAACCCGATTCAAATAACATACCCGTGGCGGCGTTCCAGCCGATCCCATCATAAAATTCACATAAGGAGATATACACAGAGTTGAGTTACTCACTATTACAAATTACTGAATATCGGTCACAAGCACGCTAAGTGCATAATACCATCCTGGGGAGACTGATAGAGTCATATGCTACAAAACGTAAGCACAATTGAGGTGCGATATATATACTCTGAATCTCAAGAGATCTCACGCTCATATAACATCATTACTACGCGAAAACTAAGCACATAGGAATTTATCAAGCCGTTTCACAACTCACACGGTGCAATCATAATATTTCATGAATTGGACGAAGACGGAACCACATCTCATATTCTAACACCCCTCCTTGGGGAGCGCTATACTGGAATGAACACACCTGACTCATATGAAGCCCATAGTCCTCTTTAAATCCATTCACACACTTAAAGGCGATTCTGCTCGCACTGAACTAGGCTGATAGCCTTTCCTGGATCCATAGCAACCCATCTCTTCTCATAACACGCAAGAACCACCATCATAGACGGGACCTCACGCCGCAAATCTGCAATAAAGTTGAACTGAACACCTTCCAGGTATAACTCTCAAACAAACAATATTACACTTCTTCATACTCAGTCTGAATCTTCAATCCATTAAGTGACTACATGTCACACTCATACGATCTTCCCGCAGTCATGCTCCCACGTCCTTCCACACAGGGTATAAGGTCTGTATTTACGCCGACAATCCGCAACTCCATGAGAAGACAATCCTACAACCCACTTGCAGGCGGTGGGACTCCCCCACTTAGCCCGAAGCTACTCCTTGCACTACTCTAGACCCCACCAAAATTCTTTCTTCATTGCTGACATGACCTTGCTCAACCAACCCGTCAAATTCTTCTAAATTCTGTTGTTAGCACTTCCTGGATACTCAAATTCTCTAGCAACATTCACATATTCGCCCTCCTACCGAATAGCCACTAGAATTCCTCGCAGAAACTCGCCAACTACACGACCGCTAACGTGCCCACAAGAGATAACCCACATGTGGAAATTACCAACTGACACCTTACAACGACGATATATTGCACACTCTCAACAACATCAATACCCCATCCTAAGCCAGTTCTCATTTACCAACTTTACTAGTCCGTCCGCTCCTCACGGACATCCACTAAATGTACTACAATATCTTCTAATTCACCACTATGTTGCTGCTATCCCACTTTAGCTCAACTCAATCCTACGAGCATCTACTTGACTTCCTTTTCTTACACATGGCCTCTAAGAAATTTATCCGCCACCGGACACTTCTCACATGTCTTCCTTCATTGTATTCTACCCAATTATTGCCTCAATTCAATATCATTCCCTGTAGCACTTAATCCAGTAGATCACCATAACTTCAAAACTTTTGCGATGATCATCTTTCTCTGGCTGCCTTCATTAGAAATACTTATTCAATACTGAACCGCCGCACACCACGACTTCTGACAGTCGCCTCTTCAATATTACTTTATCAATCCAAAACCTGACCATTTATAGTTCAATTACCTTTCCTCCGTCGGAACTAAAATGCTGAAATCTCAAAATCACGCTCTGAGAAGACCTCCCTTCAAGTCATTCATTTCCCCTACATTTGGGCAAGCATCCTACCAACACACCCACATCGCGCGATAACCAATGGTAAGCATCATCACTACCTGATCATAGCCTTAAGGCTCTCAAAAACACAACTACTGAGCTGAAACAACATATTATCCTTCCGCAGGGCTACAACAACAGCCCCAACCAATTACGCATGGAAAACATTACGCACCCTATTGGTAGCACCATTTCAATTCCCCAAATTTCTGATTCATAGCAAGCGCCTTGCGACGCGTAAGATTGAGTAGGAAGAAACATAGACATAAGCCTTAAACGAATCGAATCGCATGATGAGGAATCAAGAAGGGGAGTACTCATAACAGCCCTGTAGCCTCTCGAAGATAAGTACAGATGTCTCCGTACCGATCCACAAGACTTTACTAGACTTTCTCATTAGTGGCGGAGCCAGGATTTATACAAAGATGTGTCAAAATCTAAGTAAGAAACCAAGAAAAATGATTCACATGTAAAATAGAAATTATGCTGCTACCGGGAATGGAACTTGAGACCTTCCGTCACTTTTGACACCGCTTGACCGTTGCACCGGGAGTTTGTATTGTGTCAAGGGTTTACGTTCCATTGTATATATCCCATTTTAAAAAATTAATACCTATCTACACAATGTTATTTTCCGGCGAAGGGGTGTCAGTTGACACCTCTCGGACAAGGGTAGCTCCGCCTTGTTGCTCATGACTCGTGAAACCTAAGGGAACCTAGTGCTCTGATACCATGTTGTCACGCCCGAAAATCCATAAGGTCGTGATGGCGCCGGACACCACTGTTAGGAAGCCAATTATTAATTAATTGAGTTAAATTCATGTTTTAACATTTTTCTTTTTTTTTGAAATCGTTACCTTTCACTTACAGCCCAATGCACGAATAAAGATTAATTAAATAAATACAACAGGTAAACAATTTTAATTTATTACAGTAAATCCCAAACACCTCCTAGAACTTGGTGACTCAAGTACATGAGCAAGTTATAAGAATTTTACCAATACAACAAAGCTTGTCCGAAATACCGATGGACAAGAAATTTAAAATAAAAATAAATACAGTACGAGGGAGACTCGATCAGCTGCGGGTCGCCTCCGGATAATGCAGCTCACCTAAGTCTCCAATACTGGCCCCATCGCTTTGAAAGTACCTGTGCAACAAAATGCACAACAAGTGTAGCATGAGTACGAAAACAACGTGTACTCAGTAAGTATCCCGCCTAACTTCGAAGAAGTAGTGACGAGAGGTCGAATTTGACACTTGCTAGAGGTCAATTAATATTAGGTATAGTAATGAAATAAATAAGTATGAAACAGAGTGAATGCATATAACAAACGAGAATAAATCACATGGTACGATTTCCTCCTTACATTCTACTCAGATCTCAATTAGCAATTTCCTTCCGTAAAATAAAACGTATACATAGATACGGTTTCACCCAAATAGGTTGTTATACTTAAATTAAGGGGAAAAGCCCTCAGGTACACTGGCTTCTACCCAAACATTACACACGATTAAATGAAGATAGTAAGTACATAGTAAATGCTGAGGCGTACAGCCCGATCAAACATAAATGTAAACTGTGTACTGCCGAAGGGTCGAGCGACACGAATCATAGATACATCTATTAATCTGCCAAGGCGAACGGACCGCTCCCATGAGAGTGTGGTACATAAATCCTGCCGAGGCGAACGACCCGATCCCATAAGAGTGTATTAGCAGGATTTACCCCGCTCGCGAATCATACATGCGACGCGGTTACACATAAATTTCTCGAGTTATTAAAGTATTTTCCTTTTCCATTCCAAAACACGAACTTTCTGTGAAAACTTTCAAGGTTCTCATTTTTTTTATAACAAATTCTCGATTCTTATTAAAATTATTAATAAGCATGCTCAATCTAGCTTCTTCTCAAAGCAAATAATAAACACAAATCAGATATAATAACAACAAAGCATGATGTAGGCCTAAAGCTACCCGGACATAGGCATAACTAGTAGTTACGCACGGACTCCCATCACTTCATGCGTACATAGCCCCTCACAAATAGTAGCACATATTTAATAATATTGCCTATGGGGACAATTCCCCCTCACAAGGTTAGAAAGAAGACTTACCTCGTGTCGAACCTACTTTCCGGGTCAAGAATGCGCCCGAAACTCCAAACTCGTCTCCCAAGGACATTAAACTAGCCACAAGTTACTTAATTATATCAATAAATGCTAAATGAATCACTTCTAATGCATGGAAGTGAGTTTTCTAAAACATTTCCCCGAAAAGTCAAAAATCAAACTCGGGCCTGCTCGGTCCAAACCCGAATTCGGACCAAAATCCGATTACCCATTCGCCCCCGAGCCCGGATATATAAATGGTTTTGGAACCCGACCTCAATTTAAGGTCTAAATCCCCAAATTTCAATATTCTTAGGTTTTACCCAAAATTCCCAATTCCACCATGAAAACCCTAGATTCTAGGATGAAATCTTGTAAAACGAAGTTTAGGAGTGCAGAAAATGAGTTAGAAATCACTTACAAATGTTTTGGAGAAGAAAAAGTGTCTGAAAAATCGCCTATTATGTTTTTAAGGTTTTGAAAAATGAAAAATAACTGAAAATCCCACTTATTTATACCCCTCTCAGGCCCCCACCGCGGTCAGCAAAAAAACGACCGCGGACCTCGCTGGCAAAAATAAGAAAAACTGAAGAAAACAAAGAAATATAACTGGAGTGACACGCTTTAGTATTTTGGCCATAACATTCTCTATAGATATCCAAATTGTGATTTCTTTACTTTTTTGGAAACTAGACACGAAGGGATACAACTTTGTTTCTGCATTTTCTCAAAATTCCTCGTAGATCAAAATATATAGGCCTCCGAAGTCAGACCAGCGGTCCAGCTCCTCCACCGCGGACCGCAGAAAAATGACCGCGGCCGCTAAGGCCCCCACCGCGGTCAGCACAAAAAGGACCGCGTACCTCGGTGGTGGGTTCAGAGATTTGACTTCTCTGACCTGCAACAACTATGTTTTAAGCCTAAAGACATCCCGAGACCAACCCGGAACTCACCTAAACCCTCGGAACTTCAAACCGAATGTACCAACAAGTCCCAAATCATCCTATGGACTTGCTCGAGCCTTCGGAACACTCAAAACAACGCTAAACCTCAAAATAACACCTCAAAACCCCTTGAATCAAACTTAAGGACTTTAAGTTCTTGAATTCATTAACAATGCGCCGAACTGACCTATACTACTCGGAATGACACCAAATTTTGCAAGCAAGTCATAAATGACATTACGGAACTATTCCTGGTATCGAAATTCCGTTCAGACCTCGATAACACAAAAACACGTTCCAACCAAAATTTGAACTTAAAGAAACTCTTATTTCACTATTGGGCGCCGAAACGCTCCCGGGTCATCCAAAACCCGTTCCGAACACACGCCCAAGTCTGAAATTATCATACGAACCCGCTGAAACCTTCAAATCCTGATTCGGAGGTCGTCTACTCAAAATTCCAATCCTAGTCAATTCTTCCAACTTAAGGCTTTCGAAATGAGAATTTTCTTTCCAATTTAACTCCGAACATCCCTAAATTCAACTACGACCACACCTACAAGTCATGTGAAGAGCAATGGCAAGATTTTATGCACACTAGCAAGAAGATAAAGACAAAGATTTAAGAAACGTTCCTTCGTTGACTCTTCTCTCCTTTTTTTTAACCAACTTCCTTGCACTGCATTGTTCCTGTTTCAAACAAAAAAAATTTGTAAGTTTTAAAAGTGGTGGTCGATTTGTGGCCTTGAGTCTTGGGCAGCTTGGCTTTTTCTCAATCAGCTTGAGTCGGTTTTAAGAGGCTTTTTGCTCTGCATCAACCCTGATTGTTTCACACCCGGCATCATTTGTATTTGGCTTAGTCAGCCTTATCCCAATAGGAGATCTTTGCTTATGTGACACTTTTTTGATATCTTGAACGACTCCCTTCTTTTTGACCAATATTTGTGTCAGAGAGAATCACCAGTTATCTTTTCTTGCGCCAAGTAGGCTGACAAGAGTCTTTTGGGTGGAAGCCTCTGCATGAATCCTCAATGCATGTTGACTATAACACTGAATTGCTGGTCAAATTCACTTTTGTGCAATTGAAAAGCTTGTAGCAGATTTTGAAATATTTTCTTGCGTGTTTTGACAACGACTGACTTAGAGTGAGTGATGCAAAGAAACAATACTAAAAAGAAATGCCCATGTCGGGAAGGACAAGGGAGAGTGTTTTTTTTCTTTTTCTATTTTTTTTCTCTTTTTTTTTTTGCCTTACGGTAACTAGACTTAATGATTATGACATGCATTTTGGACTTAATGGCCTATCTATCAAACTGATCTAACATTTCCTTTGACCCTTCCTATGACCTTTGAAGACGGTCTTGTTTGTGCCAATTCTTCGCATCAGCTTCACGACTCACTTTCGACTAGTGGTGCCCCGAGAGGTTTTCACCAATAAGTCTCTCTCATTTATTCATCTCTGCTTATCATCGCCTTAAAGTGCCCGTGAGGGTTTTCACTAGTAAGACTCTCTCATTTTTTCTTTTTTTTTTCTTTCTTGTGTGAGCAACATGACAATGTTCTATGTCGTGTGGAAATTGTTGCTCATTCCATGCTTTCTTGCGTGAGCAACTGACAATGTTATATGTCGCGTGACAACCGTTGCTCATTGCATGCTTCTCTTAGCATTCTTGAAGGCATATCGGGAGGTCTTTATTTGGAAGGTTTTTGGATAGGGTTGAAAATGAGGGTTGGCATGAAGGCTTAAAGTAGACTCAGAATGAGGGGTTATAAACTTACAACTCTTGGAATCGACTCTTTTAAAAGTGAAATAAAAATTCTGCCCCAGTTTTAGCTACCGGGGATTTTTTCTGGATTTTTTTGACTCTTATTTGGTTCGACCGAACTGTGTAAGGCTGCCTACGTATCCTTTTTTTAAGGAATCAGGTCTAACGTAGTTCAAACATTTGACCTAACTATTTTTGTCTTTCTGTTTCTCTGTATTTTTTCCTTTCCTTTTTTCTTTTCTTTTTTTTTTCTTCAAAACAAACTGCCCCAGCTTCTATTTTTTGAGGGCATAGATCTTAGACTATTTTTTTCTTCTTCTTCCTTTTACCTGAACTTTCTAACAATTGCCCCAATTTTTACTCTTGGGACATGGACCTTTCTTTTCTTTTCTTTATTTTTCATTTTTTTAACTCTTGACTCTAAACTTGATTCCAAAAGAGAGTGGTCAAATAAAATAACGTAGGTTCAAAAGGGATAACAAAGGGCATAAAGTGTTTGGATAGCAGAAAAAGGGCCTCCCAACCTCGAGAACGCCAATCATGTTAGCCCTTCACAATCACGACATTGATTGTGATGACCCAAAAGGTCATCTTATGTAATTTAAGCTATATCTGTGTTCTGAAGCTCTGAGAGCGTCCATTAGTCTCACATTGATATGCGTGTGCAGCCCGGGCGTGTAGCCGGGAAGGTATTATGTGAAAATCTGATAAAAACTGAGTTTTGATAATTAATAAATGAATATAGTTGACTTTGGTCAACATTTCTGGTAAACAGACCCGGACCCGTGATTCGACGGTTCCGGAGGGTCCGTAGGAAATGGGACTTGGGCATATGCTCAGAATCGAATTCCGAGGTCCCAAGCCCGAGAAATGAATTTTTAAAGAAAATTATTTTATGAAAATAATAAAGGATTTTGAAAATGAATAATTATGTGAAAACAATGTTACCGGGTACGTATTGCGGTTCCGAAGCCTGGAACAGGTTTATTATATATTATTTGTCTTATCTGTAAAGTTTGGTGTAAAACGGGCGTGAATTGAGTGGTTTCGGATAAAAATGAGACTTTGAGATTTTAAAGAACTTGAAATGTGGCTTGGAAAGTGGTGTTATGTTCCCTAGGTTCGAATAAGATTCCGAGACTGGGAATAGTTCCGTGGTGTCATTTATAACTTATCTGTAAAGTTTGAAGTCGTTCCGAGCAGTTTAGGCCGGTTCGGCGTATTGAAGTGAATTCTAGAATCTTAAAGTTCTTAAGTTTGATTAATTGGATTTAGAGGTTTAATTC
>ML268488.1:25366-54704 GCA_005239495.1 Nicotiana undulata | reverse complement strand
GGGGGGGGGGGGAGGGAATTCTGATATGAAAAAGCTTTAAATTACCTTTTCTATTGAATTATTGGAGTATTTTGGAAAAGTCGGCTTGCCTAGTACCATCGATAGGCGTTATCACGACAGGTTGGGTTTTTGGGTCGTGAGATCGTGGAAAGGCCGCACCTTAACGGGTGTCATATAGACAGTTTACCCTTATGCAAGCATTAGTGATTGCTTTCACGACTCGAACCGTGACCTCTTAGTGCATAAGGTATTCCATGTTCACGTAGAGTTTGGGAAGGGCAACACCGTAATGGGATTGATGTAGACAATCTACCTTAATGCAAGCATTAGTGGATGCTTTCACGGCTCGAACCTGTGACCTATAGGTCCGATAAAAAACTTTACTGTTACTCCAACGTTGCCCTTCAATTTGGACAATTGATACCACATTTAACCAAAACTATAACTAAAAAAATTTGGAAGGTGCCCATTCTTCCTTTTCAACCGCTATCAATGTGGTTGGAGACCATCCATATTGTTCCCATGAAAATAAGTAAAGATTCAAACTTCAAAGAATGTTATTGCAATTTATTCATCATTTTCTTCGCCATCTCTTTGTCATGAGAATCCATTCGTGTGCATGATCTAATAATAAATGAAAATTCTTCCAGATTCTCAACCAAGTCTCTCGATTCTCAACCTCCTTTTTATTTATGGCGGTTTTATGGTCACAAATTCAGAGCTAATTAAAAATGAGAGGAATATATTTACACGTTTGATTATACGCTTTCAATTCATAATAAGTGAGTTTGGTCTTTTTATTTTGGTCCAAACTAAATATTCTATTTTTACATAATTAAGAAAAAATTAACTTTATTTTTTTTTTCAAATATACCCATATTTACACATCTAAATATGTCAATTTAACAATAAGCAAATTCTAACTAAGGAAAATTTAGTCAAATATTTTTAGGAATTAGTATTTTCTTAAGTGGTATGTGATATGCCAAAAGTAAAAAAGATCACTTGCTATGGAACGGAGAGTACCTAATGGAGTAATAATGTTTTAGAGAAGATTGTCTAGATACATGATACACAAACCAAAACTTCTTCAATCCCTAAGCTTTGAATTTTGATTGGTTTAGTTGAATGACTTATAACTTAGGACCCAAGCTGATGAAATTGATTGAGATCCTATCTTACTCTGGACTTCATGGTGTGTTTGGTACGAAAGAAAATGTTTTTATGAAAAATGAGTTAGTTTATGACTTATTTTTCCTTATTTGATTGGTGATTATTTGTTAAAATTTAAAAAAATATTCTATCCATAACATGAAATAAAGTATTATTAATAATATTTTTATTTAGGGTGGGATAGGGGGTGGAGGTGGGGCGGAGTGGGGGTGGGTAGGTAGGGGGAGGGGTTGTGGGGGTCGGAGGGGATGGAGAATAGGGTAAGGAAGGTTGAAAGAGAGTTTTGGAAAATATTTTTCCTTCTCTTGGTAGGAAAAATATTTTCCTCCGATTGGAAAAAAATATTTTCCAAAATATTTAAACCAACCAAACATAGAAAAATTTAAAAACATTTTCTGAAAAATATCCTTCGTACCAAACACACTCTATATGCTCCTTCATTTGCTTTGACACACTCATGTTGAACGAGTATATAATACGGTTTTGAATACTTCTGCGTGCGGATTCTTTAAAATGCATCAAAATTTAGCATAAAAATATGGTATGGTTAATTACCTGCTATTAGCTGATAAACACCGGTGACCTGATATAAAAACTATCTATTATACATACGGTATATATAACTTAAACTCTGTCCATATATAACGTATATGGGCGGCTCAACGATTTTGTGGTCTAAAGCCAAAATATTGTAAAAGGTCCTTTATTTTTTTTAAATCCATATAATAACGAGATACAAAGCAAACTCTAGGACTTTGGCTTAGTAGTAAGTGTATAATGCGTGATGTGTAAATCAGGTACACGTTATTGTTTGAAACTCTATCGTAGATGAAAATATGATATTAATTAAGTGGAAGAAGATAGAGGGGGCACGTCAATTATCTGTTGACTTTCGAACCTTATGCCCCATTGCATTTGGGGATTTCTCTTAAAAAGATAGAACAAAAAAAAATTACTTTCTAATGGATGGATCAATGAAATATAGTGAAAGAAATAATCAATTCAGAGAAACTGAATTAAAATTAGAGAGTAAAATCATTAGAAACATTTTATTTTTAAAACCAGTGTACATAGAAGAGAAAAAATTAGATTTGATAACTAAGGTAAATACATCATTCAATTAAATGAGAGAGAAATATACCGTTGTTAATCACTCAACCGTATAATTTTAATTAATATTTTTAAGGCCTAAGGCAATAGTTTCATTTACCTTACCCTTAGGGCGATCTTGATAACGTATCAGTTATGTACACGTGGCGAAGTTCATGTGACATAAGTTGCCTGTTATCACTAAACTATATTGAGCTTATAGTTTACGCTATGCATTCACTACCTTATACTCATATTAGATATTTGAAAATTTCTAAAAATGTGTGTGTGTGTGTAAGTAAGTGCCAAAAACTGTAGATAATGTAATCCTTGTCTGAGACCACATTTCTTCAACTATAAAAAAAAGTAAAATTTTATATTTGGATTGGCCAAACTAAAGCAATTTTTCTTTTGTCAATTTCCTTAAATTGTGTCTCACCTTATACTTAAAGAGTAAATTAAATGCAACTAATAATGAAAATTAATGATGCTTTGGTTGACTTTACTAAAGTATCACCAATTCCACTTTAGTATGTGGGATTTCCCTGTTTAGGCTGCTTCATCTTGTCGAGAAAAAAATGTTTTCTTTAATCTATAAGAAAATACGAACAAAAAATAAAAGGCAGCTCGATGCACAAATTAAAGCATCCGGAGAAAAATAGCACACAAGGAGCGTGAGGTAGACAGGCTATCCTAAATGGCTGCTTCCACGGCTTGAACCCGTGACCTATAGGTCGGTCATATACAGACAACTTTACTATTGCTCTAAGACTCCCTCCGGTGGAAAAACAAGTAAGAGTTTATTATCTTCAAACCCACTTATGATTTTCTTTTATGGTGGAGAACCCATAAAACCCACATTACGTCTCCAAAACCATAGGCACGTCAAGCCATATTTTCTTCTTTTCATTTTTTGGGGTGTTGTATCTTGTTATCTTAGACAAATATGAAGCTATTGTTCTTCAACATGCAGAAATCCTTAGTGTTTGTGATGATTATAGTCATGGTTTCTTCTTGCTTCGGGGTGGCGTCTCCACGGAAAACCTTGATAGGAGGACATGAAGAACGTATAACGGACAATGGAGAGGGAACTGGTGTAGAGAAAGAGTATATATTTCCAGATCGCGAGATAGACAACCATCATAATATACCAAGAGAGTACTATAACCAGAGGGGAAACAACTCTACTGGAGGAGCTGCTGGTGGTGACAATGGTGATAATTGAAGGACTTGAACTTTGTATGTATACGCCTTACAACTGTTTTTCTACTAGGTCTGTTCGTTGGTCGGTACAGTACGGTATTTTAGATATTTCGGTTCGGTATTCGGTTTTATCCAAAACTTAGCAAATATCAACCCAGTGAGAGAAAACCGTACATAAAATAACAAATTTGATCATTATAAATGTCTTATTACTTGCTTAGAGTTAATTGATAAACTTAGAGAATAACAGAAAGTAAAATTTTAGATTTTTATATTTATGTTATAATTAATAATACGTGTATTGTGTAATAAAATATATATTTCGGTACGGTATCGGTATTTCATTTTAAACCGAATACCATACCTAATACCAATATTTTTTAAAACTTACACTAAATACATAAAGAATATCAAAGTTTTCAATTTCGGTACGGCAATTCGGTATATATCAAATTATGCACAACCCTATTTTCTACTAGTGTGTGTTCCTCTTTTCCTGTTCCGTGAGAGTTTCACTACTAGTTGGCATACTCCAAATGATGAGTAGCATAGGTCAAGTAACTGTTGTATTTACATTGCATGTAAGCTGTAAGAAATCAAGTGGAGATCAACTATGATATTTATTTTATCTTGATCTGGGGTAGTAACTTTCAGTATTAAATACTAATTGAAAGTTCCTTTCTGACAGTTAATCAAACACAACGAAAATTACAGCTAAAACTGGTAAAGTCATTATAAAAAAATATAAGTTTTAAGGAACATAAATGAAGGTTGGAAAGGAGAATTACATTCCTGTACCAATTATAGTAATTTATTCCTTTTCTTTGCACTGAAAGGATCAACCCCAAAAGAAAAGGAGATTTAGCTTTGGTTAGCCAGGAATCTTGAATAAGAAAAACAAGACTAGTTATTTGCCATTTCCAAGTTCCTACTTTGCTGTCAAGCACATGGCAAAGAATCTGACCCAAATCAATTATCCTTATGTTCCAATTCTTGCACAATTTGAAGAAGTAAATGAGAACTCAGCACAGCAACACAAACTAATCGATGTACTACCTTATCCACAATATGCTGAAATGAAACATGAAGTCCATGTATCAATTGAGAATTCAAAAAGGTTTACAGATGCGACGAATGTGTTTCTAGAGGTAAAGAGGATTGTACATAAAACCTTTTTACTTGAAACGAAGCTGCTCTATACACGACTATGCAGTAAGTTGGTATAAGAGAGCTAAACCAATGTTTGCATGGACATTTCGGGTGGCTAGTGGATGTTATTCCTGTAACTTTGGATAGGAGAAGAAGTGCAGCTGAATAAGTTGGTAAAAGAAAAATCAATGAATCTTTGGATGAACAGTCGGGCGTCATCACTGGATGTTACTCCTGTTAGTATGCAGGGGAGAGGATGAAGAACATGGAGAACGAGAACTCTTGCACCTCCCATTTCTTGGATATGGATGCATGTTTGCCAGTTCATTGACTCGATGTAGGACAGACTTTGGCAAAGGTCGCCAAGACAAGTTATGTTTACCCTTTTCCTGCATCAATTGACAATCCAAACACAATCATGAGATAAGTGCTCTGAAGCAAGGGGAAAGTCTAAACAACGTCAAACATAGAGTGTTTAATTAATCATCAAATGAAGTGTCTCGAGCAAAAAGTATACCCTACTCAGCATATAGGCATAGATTCTTGACAGCACCTAACTTGATGAGTACGACTCATGCTACTTTTTTTATAACCAAGAAATGCCCGAGGACAATGGCAAAAGGTTCGAAACTCGATAATGGGCCCACCCATCTACCCTTATCCACTTAAATACCAGGCTTTTTTCCGCGACGGCGTTTGGATTCACGATGTGAGCCTAACCCACACCACGTACTACGCTCTTACCACTAGACCAAAGCCCGGGGGCTGAGTACTACTCATGTACACTCAATCACACTCCACTATACAACAATCTGATTTCACCAACATAATTTAGTATACTATGACTCCAGTGCACAAGCACAAATAAAATCTTCAAAACAGATAATCATGATGACTATACAGACAGAAAAAACTAAAACAGGCAAAAATGTTGCATTAAGTTAATTAGTGACTCATGATTCATAGCAAGCATTAATCAAATTTAGAATATGAAAACTAACCGTTATTTTGCTTTGTTTCTGAAGATAGCATGCTTTAAGAAGATTTCTCCATTTATCCTGCGAGAAGTTTAAGCCACAGAGTGCCAACTTTAGGTATATTAACATTCAAACACTAGATGATGCTACAACCTTTTTTTTTACTCGTCTGGTCGAAAAACACCTGAGAGTAACCATTGTGCTTACCTTGAGATCCACAGGTGTTCTATGAGCAGATGATGAGAAATAAAGCTTCTTTATATGACTCCATCTTCCAACTCCATATTGGGCAACACCATCAATCAACTTTCTGACCTCTGAAACAGTCCAGAGCCTGTGATGTTTCCTCCGTACACCATCTTGATCAAACTTCTTCGGTACAGTAGCATCATCTTTAGGATTCACAACTGTAGCCTCCTTGTGAGCTTTCATAACCTTCACAGAGATCCAACTTTTACCGTCAAGGAAAATGATATCTGAAGACTCTAGAAGATGTTAGTACCAAAAAGATACCAAAGATTCAGAAAAGTATGAGGGTATCACGATATGCTCAATAAGACAATGGTATATAAGATCACCCTTTGATTTCAGAAAGTACCTGAACCTACCACCCACCGCCTAAAAAGATCAAGCAAGCACGGTGTTACACTGACTCGTTTCTTTTGGGCTTTGAACAGATAGCCAGCAAAGAGGTGCTTCTTTGTTATTTGTGAACTCACTTGCAACGCCCCAAATAATATTACTAGCCTAATAGCACCGTTAATGTGCTAACACATGAACACCGAGCAGACCAGAAAGGATTACAAAAATGAAATTGAACATTTCGTTAACATTTTCTAGCGTGTACCTGTATCGCATTGGATGCATGCCTCTTATCACATTCTTCACTCACTAGAGAAGCAAAAGGCACTTGAATAGCTTTACAAGAAGACTCCTCGGGGAACAATTCCATTTCCGTAGATTCTGCACGAGATTTCTTCTGACATCTGACTCTGGGTACCTTATCCTTTGATGCCGATGCACATGTAGAAACTTCTTCTCTTTTCTTAGAACGTCTAGCATTAAGATCTGAGGATTCATCAATATATCTTCGTGTAGGCTTGCGCAGACGCTTTTTAGTTAGAGGTGCGTCAATGTTCATTGCTTGAGAAGTGACTGGAGGGCTTATTGCTGAAGATTCATGCATATCAAAGATTTCACAGTTCACATTTTGCCCCTCATTTTGAGTAGCATTAGACATAAGAGAAAATCCTTTAGATGTTAGAGCAGAATGGTCAATCATGCTTTCATTCATCTTCTCAGAAAATGCAGCTTCAGCAAAGAAGCCTGCCACATCATCCACATTGCTGATATCTCCTGGAGTGAATGCAGTAGGGAATTTGACAGCATTGTATTCAACCAGTATCTGACTTTCACATTTGTCACGAGAGAGGTCATGCAACTCCGAATTGGTAAGGCCAAACATAGCATTCTGGCTTTGAGATTCTTGCACAACTAATCCTGAAGAGTATGGCATTCCACAGGTGTCAGTTCCATCGCAACTAGATAGTGGAATCTGGCTTTCTAAGATAGGGTCCAGCAATCCTCTACTTGAACCATAATCCAGATTTGTGATGCTTTCAGCAAATTCAATATCTGTTTCCAAGAAGACCAGAAAACACATGTAGTTCTTCTTGATATACAATATTTTGTAATAATGAAAACATCATTACTTGCGCAAATTAGTTTACCTAAAAGATAATCTTCACATGGTGCGGAGAGGTCATTTTGTGCTTGAATTTTTCCAGCTTCAAAGTGACTTCGCTTTAGATCAAGCACCTGTCACAGTTACCAGGTAATTCAGCAAAGACAAAGATCTTAAGATGATAACGATTGAAAGAACAATTCTGCTGTTTCCTAGAAGGGTAAAGTAATGGAGAAGGAAAAAATGCATACATTGGTATCTCAAGTACCTCCCTCTAACTGCCCTCACTCAAAACTTAAAAAAAAAAAAAAAACACCAGAACAGCCAACATGCACAGAAAAGGGAATCCCACAACGAAAAAACTTAGTAGGAAACAACTTATGGATTCCAGAGACAAAAAAGCAATCAACCTAGGGGTGGTAAAGCAAATTTGATGTACATCAAAATGTCAAAGCAATTTAAAGAAAAATTCCTTGATGTCTAACTGCAACAAAATTGTGGAGCTTTGTTTAATCTATAAGCACTTTTTGGCTTATCAACGCATTCGATAAAATACACACTATAAGGTGCGATGGAAGATGATATCCCCTATACTTCCATACAATTTTAGACATCCATGAGTGATATCTTCAGGGAACCTATACCTAGAAGAGAGGGTAGGCAAACTGCTAAACAAGACAATGAGACAAACTTCTTAATATACATTTTTGATCAACTAAAATGTAATTTTCAAACTTTTCATATACATAAAAGGAAGAAACAGAGGGACAAACTTGATGAGATATTACAGAGGTACAAAAAGATACACAAAAAGATACAGTTCTTTTTTGTCATAACCGAGAAATCCCTGAGGGCCAGTGGCAAAAAGATACAGGCTCTTCCAAAAGAAAAATAGGGGAAAATAGCTCATGTAAAAACTGGAGGGACAACAATGACATAAAGTTGTGACCGAAGTATGAAATTCCTGATTGGGCCAAACAAAACTAGGAAAAGAAAAAGAATACATGAGCTAAAAAAGGGTTAACAGAGAGGGAGAACTTCTAATGCATAAAACGTTTTAAACCAGATTAGACACATTCCATGATCTATAAAGCAATTTACCCAAAGGGATGGTCACATACTTCTTGGTTAATTTCTTCTTCCCGTTTAGCTGCAAAACTGGAATCTGAAACCACAAAAGTGAACTATTAGAAACAATCATAGCATGATTTTAGATAAGGAACACATATAACACTTAGAGACAAAGGGCTACATTATACATTATAAAATACTAAATGCCAAAGCAACTATCTTTCCAAGAACTAATGAAATAATAAGACGACGTACCTATATTGTATAAGACACCTTTCCTTTCCATGCCCTTTAATACCCTCTTCTCATCAAAACACAAGACACCAGAGACAGAAGCATGAACATCACGGGTTTCTAAAAAGCAACATACAGCGTAAATTTTATCATCTTGCAAAGCATGATAGGAAGTTCATCTTCTATGAACTAAGAATCTGTCATTACATGACCGTCAAAACATAAAAAGAAAATTATCAAGTAAGACATGTCATGAGCAATACTCTTTAAAAGATATGCTGGTCTCAGTAAATGACAGTCACACTGCATAAAGATTAGACTTTTTTCCCTTTTTATGGTGGAAGAAAATTGGAATCATGCTGCAGGATTAATTCGAGTTGAACTCAAGTTGTTCTTTTTGTTTCAAGAGTCACAATTTGTCCATGTCTAGAAGAATGAAGTTTATCTCTAGTGACTTGCAGTAAAGGATAAATAAAACAGATTTCACACTTCATAAAATTAAGCTTACAGTAAAGTAACAAATTATCCGACCTAAAATCAGAAAATAGCTAATACTATCACCAGACATTTAAAAGCTTAATAGAAAATACCTGACTAGGCATGCTATTCAGTCTCTTTGTTTATTAGGTATTTGATATAATGGGGTCAGCTATAGACCAGTACAACTGAATAATTACTCGCTATAGACCATTACAACTGAATAATAACTCTCTGCTTATATTAGCTTGGAACACACACATTGTGGCACCTGAAGTCCTGAACAACCTATTATAGCACCAATGCAGGCTTGGGTGTCAAACTTACCTCCTTGGTAAATCTAAGTTACCGTCAAAATAGAATAACTCCGGCAGCCATTAAATCCCAAAACAGAACAATCAATGTATCAAGATTTCATATTCATCTGGAATTAATAAGAACACGACAATGACTTCCTTAGATCAGAATAAATTAGTAATGTAAGACAACAAGAAAAGTATAAAGCATATCCACATCAATCATAAACAGGAATAATAATCTAAATCACATCAAGCAAGACAAAAGGAAAAACAAAGCAAATTAACAAGGAATAAACTAGTTCATATGAAGTAACAAGTAGCTTGAGAGTTGAGACTTAAACAACGAACCAATTAACAATTTGCACCAGCACAAAGCATCAGATGCAAATCAGTATATTGTCGAAAATACATCACAGTTAGCTGGTACCTGATTCATCAAACCAGACCCCTAGAGAAGCAAAACCACTCCGATATGCTATATTCTGCAGGCACAGATGCACAAATGTTAGACAGCTACTCAGACTTGTTACATATGCATAGATGTAATGAAATGTTTAAAAAAACAAAATAACCTTAGGCCTAATCAACTCCACAAGCTAGCTCATGTACAAAACCATAGACAACAATACATTCCCTCAACAAAAGTTGTGCCTAACTAAACCAGAAAAGCTAGCGGGGGGGGGTTTCCAAGACCATGTAAGGAAATGACAACCTCAATGTTCAATAATAATTCCAATTAAACAAAAACACATTCCCTCAATGTGGGACATTAAGTACTTATGTCCCAAATCAGATAAATGTCCAATATGTGCCTGTAAAAGTATTTAGGCCTAAGATAGTAGTCTAAATTTATTTCAGTCTCTTCTCTTGTTCGTTATTTATCACAACAAACACAGTCACCAGAAAGTAAAAATATTTGTCCGGGACACTGTGTAGGCAAGTTGTACATCCGTTGGCAGTATTTAAAGAAGTTGGGTTATTCTGGAATATTTTAAGAACACAATGTTTCCTTACCTGTCTTAAGAAACTTAAAAATGGATATAACCCTGATTCACTAGTAACCCTACCAATCACAAACTCTGCTATGTCATTTTCAAAATGGGACGCCAGCAAATTTTAATCGTAATTAGCAAGCTATTTTTTTGCTTTTGGAATAAATTAGCGAGCCAGATTATTATCCTTCTGTTTTACCTTTTAACAACAGTTGTTGTCTTTAAATCCAGCTCAACTAAAAAGTGTGAATCCAATAATATTTTAGTATAAGTTTTACAATTTTACGCATTTCATGTTTCTCATTGGGATCACTTCTGCGTCCACTTTGAAGCGCACATTTATCTAAAGCCCACAGCTTTCCCATGAAGCAATGACCACTCGCGTCACATCATTTCATTGCTTTATACCACGAAGCAATGGCTTTTAGTAACCACTACTTGAAAGAGACCTTTCAACCTTACTTGCTTCGACAATAGGAACTAGGAAGTTGCACGGTATGTGTTGGAAGGGACATTAGGGAAACGCAAATTGAGCAGCGCGTCCCCGGAAAGGGAAACAAGGGAAACGCTCAGGAAGAAAGCTTTCAACCTAAACTTTTTGTCATTCACAAGAAGGAAAGTTAAAGGGATTGTCTTGGAAAGGAAAATAACACAAGTTGAACCGCGCATCCCCAAAAAGGAAACGCTTTCAACACACAACTAAACAATCTTGCACCTGGGAGCCAATACTTCCTTGTAGATACAAGCTCTCCATAATGCCAAGAAAGGAATGCACTTCAAGAAGTATCATCTCTGTGCTATTTTATAGTCTATAATTTACTTTCCATAGGACCTTTTCTTTGCTATTTTATGCAGTGTCATTGAGCATCAATCACATTGTTTGATCATGGGGTCAGTAGCGGAGCTAGGTTGAAGAAAGAGGATTCAAATTGAATATAAAAAGTATACTTTGCAGATAGCGCAAAACGAAATTTTTGTTTGTATAAGGTAATGAATCTGCTCGACATAAGAAAAAATTCTGGTGAAGTAGCAATGGGGGATCAAAATTGCTACTTTTGAATCCCCTCGTATAAATTGCAGACTCCGCCACTCAGAGGCGGAGCTAGGATTTGAACCTTATGGGTTCGAGATTATAATCCTTTTAAGTTACTGGATTCTAAATTAATAATTTGTACATATTCATTGGATTTCTTAATACAAATATAGGGTTTGAACAAAAGTTACGGGGTTCGGCCGAATCCGCAACCAACACTGTGGCCCCGCCCCTGCTGCAACTGCATAAGGGAAGGGACTAAAATAACTCTACATGTAAATGGTTTCGGAAGTGGTTAATTCAATTCTTGAAACACATGCTTCACAAATGCTTTTTTCAAAATTATAGAAAATGTCTACTAAGTAATAAAGATATGGTTTTTATCCTTCATCTCTTTTTACTCTAAATTTAGGGGAAAAAGGAGTACCAAAATAACCAAAATTGAGCAGAAATTTTAACATGCATGAGCCTTTTTGAGTCCACAAAATTGCAATACAAAATAAAACTACATTCACAGCTACATTTTTCTCAACAAACACAAATTCCACAATTCCATCAATCTTCCCATTAACGTCTTCCAAACTCAAAATGGATTTCAGAATGTACTGTACATAGGCATAATCATAGTACAAGTTAAACAAAAACGTAAAAATGACAAAGGAAAATTAATACACTAACCTGATTCATCAGTAAGAGAGTCAATTCTAGTGTAAATGTACTGTGTGTGTGCGTGAGAGAGAAAATGAAGAGGAAAGCGAAGGGGAGGGAGAGAGAGAGAGAGAGTGAAAGGGTCGTAGGTACACAATACATTTATGGGACGGAATCGAAATGAATTATATAGTTGGTTGTCAGTTTTGTGTTATGTAAATAATATATTTGCGTTTGGAGTCCGCTATGGTGATATACTTTTGAGTGCACTCTTGAGTCTTGAGTTGTTACGTCTCTTTGTCTTTTGACACGTGGCATACACTTTTTGCATTGTTTTGTGCTAACCACCGATAAAGTTGAGACATTCTAATAAACCTTTTTTTACTAGTTTGACCCCCAATCTCTCGACTAAGTATATTATATTCAACTATTACACGTATTTTTATTTTGTATACTATTTCGTATATAATCTAAATTTATATACTTACAATATAAAAGCACGAAGGTTCTGTCATTCACTTTTTTCACCCTTTAAAATAGAGTTTCACATTCTTCATATTTAGTATTCTAAAATCCTATAATTGGTTATTAAATCTTTTCTTACTTAATATTAAAAATGTAATATTAAGACTTTAAAATAAAAAGTTTAGAAAGCTATAAAAAATTGAGTGTTAAGACTATTCTAAAATTTAAAGGAACTAATATTTAGGGTGTTGATGTCACAGCCACAGTTCCCTCCGAAGGATGCCGTGGTGGCAATTAGTCTCTACGGGTAGGTAAACCTAACAAATAGTAATCACCGAACAAATATGTAAATACTAGATATTGAAAACGACTAAATAATATATTAAAACGTCTGTAAATAGAATCTCACAATCTCACACCCTAAAATCGGTAGAACTGAGTCATAAGCTCTACAGATTGTAACAAAAATAAATATTGTATCACTGCCTGAAAATAAATACAACAGTAAACGAGGATAAAGGAAGGTGACTCCGAGGCCTTCGGACGCCGAGCATGCATACCTTGAAGTCTCCAATAAAACAACTATAAAAATTTCTATCTACCGGCACGAGAAGACGTACATGGATCTGCACAAAAAGATGTGCAAATGCATAGTATGAGCACATCACAACGGTACCCAGTAAATATTAAGTAGTGACGAGACCGGATCAAGACGCCTACTAGGATATGAAATAGATAGTATAAAATGAAATACATATATAAAATGGGAAGTAAAAAAGCACATAATACGAAACAAGATGATGGCATGATCAAAATTCGGTAAAATCAACCGTAGAAATGGCATGTAAGGAGCAACTAAAGTCATACAAAGATCATGTGAGGATATAACTACTAGAATGATAACGAATGGAGCAACAAGAAATATTCCTTTCACGACACTTTGCAACATGAAATAACAGCCAGAAACACAACTACCGCCTCGTGTACAACGAAATCAAACCGAGGTATCACCTCGTATAATCAAGAATAACAACCGAGGTATCGCCTCGTGTTCGCATTTTTGAAATTTAAATCATAATCCTTCCTTATGCCGTCGCGTGATCCTTACACTTGAAAATAGGTTTTGAAATAGTTTTTCCGAAATAGCTACACGCACTTCAGCCCGCATTATGACATCGCGACTTCACGTAATTCCCCTACAAGCAACATACACATGAGTCCCACCTTATACAGTTGCATGTGATACCGCCACATGCGTATCAACATCATATCACAATAACAACATCGCAACGAAAGTTTCCACATATCACAACTTGCCAACAACAACAATATCAATATTTTCATAATAATAGCCCATGGCTCCAACACAATGTATACGAGAATATCAACAACAATAATGGACGGAAGAAGCTCAATAGGATAGATGTTTCAGCAATAACTAGCATCGCCTCAATGTATTAATAACTTTCATACCTCAACATCAAATAACTCAACAATGGGAAGAACAACGTGTAACCACAATATTAGATAAGGCTAGCTATAATAAAGGAAACAATCTTCGACAATGAGTATTAAGTAACGGAAATCAACAAGTAAAGGGCAACATGAACAATTAATTTAACAGTGATAATTAAAAACGACGAGATATCATGGTGTCAATAAAGGGCCAACAAGTTCAACTAAAGCATGTGAGCAATTTAGCAAGTAAGATGTAGAACAATTTCTAAACAATTCAACTAAGGCATTTAAGGATAGTCTAACACAATTAAGGATGATTTAACTATGAGAATCAAGAACATAACATGACAATCAATTGAAGCATGGAAATAGTCTAAGTAGCCTAAGCCAATCAAATACTACGTACAACCCATGTACCCACTCGTCACCTTGCGTCCACGGATTTCACTTAGTACAATTGAATCGACAATATTAATCCTAAGGGGTAGTTCCCCCACACGAAGTTAGGCAAGACCTTTACCTCAAATAGGCCAATTCACAACTCGAAAATAGTTTTTCCCTTAAAGTACGCCTCCACATGGATCAAATCTAACAAAAATTGACTCAATAACATCAAACAATTCTAAGGAATTCAATTGCAATAGATAAAGTTGAGATTTTAAAACTTTTTTCCAAAAAGTCAATAAAACTTCTTTCCTGTAATTGTTATGCCACATGTTCTTTCCCTTTGCTACTGGAGACCGAAATTGCATTCATCTCCCTTGCCATCAGTTGATCGCCCTTAATCTTCTTAATCCCCTTGGGAGTTGGGAATTTCAGCAACTGATGATACCTTGAAGGCACAGCTTTCATCTCGTGCAACCACGGTCTTCCAAGAATAATGTTGTAACCCATATCACCATCCACAACCTCGGAAAGAGTCATCTTCATCACCCCTCGGCATTTGTGGGCAGCAGGATTTCTCCTCGTGTTGTCACGCTCGCGAGGTTGAATCCGACGAGTAGTTTTGTGGTCGGAATGATACTTCCGGTAAGTTTGGCTTATTCCAATACCCTCAATTGTATGATATTGGCCGAACTTCCTAGATCTACTAGAACACATTTGATTCTAAACTAATACATTTAGAAGATTACCAATGTGCCGTTATGCGGAAGCAACCTGCGTCCTCCTCCATGAAAGTGATGTTGTCTTCAACGACTTCTCGGAGTCTCTTGTTGTGGTTACTGATACCTTCATCTTTTTTGTTGTTGAGAAGGTAACCCCATTAATATCGTTTCCCTAGAAAATCATGTTGATCGTCTGGCGTGGGGGTCTTCTCCTATTTTCGAGGGCTTCGCACGATTGCGACCGTAATTATTCTTGGCTCGATAACTTAGGAATTCCCTAAGATAGCCATTTTTCAGCAATGTCTCCACCTCTTGCCGCAGATGTTGGCAGTCCCCAGTTCGGTAGCCATTCTTCATGTGGTATTCGCACAAAAAAATTGGGGTCCCTTTAGCTGGAATCAGACCTCATTGGCTTCGGGAACCGTTCTTCTTTAATGGTCATCATAGCCGATACCAACTCTACTACACTGACATTGAGGTTGTATTCCGATAGCCTTGGATAGGAAGGATCCCGAGAACCTGACGTCTCTCTATCTTGCAACGATCTATTGTTCCGACCGCGATCAGTTCTTCTGTCGGCAATGAACCTGTCTGCCGACCGGAAACCTTTGCCACGTCATGCGGCCTATTCATAGGGCAAAAACCGGCCCCTCAAAGACCGGCTATCTATGTCGAGATCTTCTTTTGATTTTTATTTATTCTTCTCCCAACCTTTTGCCGACGCCAAGAAGCCAATGTGATCATCTTCAATCCTTATCTTAGACTCATACCGGTTGTGAACATCTGCCAGATTCGTGGATTAGAAATCAAGCAAGCTTTCTTTCAAAATCTGGGAAGCATCAGAACTTCTCAGTTCAGACCCTTGGTGCATGCTTCAGCCGCCCATTTATCCGGAACAACCGGGAGTAACATTCTTTCCTTTTGGAATCAAGTGACGAAATCCTGTAGCAACTCGGACTCTCCTTGTGCAAATCTAAATATGCCGGCCTTTCAGGCCTACACTTTTCTAGCCTCGACATGGGCCTTAATAAAAGAATCCGGGAGCATCTCAAAAGAATCATTGGAATGCTTAGGAAACAACGAATACCAAGTCAAGGCTCTCCTCGTGAGGGTCTCTCAAAATTTCTTCAGCAAAATAGATTCAAACTCGTGGGGAGCTAAATCGTTCCCCTTCACCACTGTTGTATAGGTGGTGATATGCTCCTGAAGGTCCGAAGCCCCATCATATTTCGGCACATCGGGCATTTTAAACCGCTTTGGGATTAATTCTGGTGCCGCACTTGGTTTGTACGGCAACTGAATATACTTCTTTGAGTTCGGCCCTTTCAGCACCGGCGGTGCACCCGGTATTCGGTCCATGCAGGCGCTCACTTCCCTCATAACCCGTAAGAGCTCGCCTTTGGAGGGATTACTCTCGTTATTGTGATCGGAACTGCTCATCCCGACCCAATCGAAGCCAATCTCGCCGCTCGGGGTGTTGTTGTCGACCCTCTGCGTTATTTGATTTACGGGAGCACCGGGAGGAACTGGACATCGTCCATCCCCATTTTTGAAAGCACCTGACAACATTTGCTTTAGTTCCGTCATAACCTTATCCTACCCTATGAGATGGCCTAGAATGACCTCATGTTTCTCCTGCAAGACCCTTACCACTTCAACAACATGCTCCTCTTCAACATCATCGGGAGTTGTCTCCCAAACATGTTGCGGGTACCGCCTACCGTGGAACAGGGGAGGGGGGGAGCATCGTTTCCCTCATTGCGGGTGTCACTGGTTGAATCCTTGTGCTAAGATTGGTCTCCTTGGGTATGAAGATTGTGTGTGTTGTTATTACCATTATCTGCCATTTTCTGTGATTTTTGCTAAGAATAGATAATTAAAACACGTTAGTAAAAAAAGACTAGGATCAACTTAATTACACGACTATATTGGCCCCACGGTGGACGTCAAACTGTTTACCCGTAAAACCGTACCGTTGAATTTATACGTGATTTCTAGACAAGTGAATTAATTTGATCCTGAAATAATACAAGACGAAGAAATATGCAATACATAGCCTTGAGATGAAGATGAAATAGCAGAAACAGTAGTTCCGGGAGCAAGGCTTCCAGGCACAACATAATGAAATCAAAAAGTAAGAAGGTAAAATTGTATAAAGCTTTGAATAGATTATAGCGTAAATTTTGCCAGAAAATTCGTGTCATTTACATTATAATAGAACTCACTATTTATATTTGCACTTAGGGAACAAGGTTTTGGGACCATGCCCTTCTTTACTGTCAATTATGAGGGCCATTGAAGAATATGTAACAGTGAGCATATGAATGACACATTCTTTGTAACGGTCAATGTATTAATGTTGTAGAATATTCTCTATTAAATTCTACCGGGTGGCAGACATTTATTGCATCTTTATGAGCATCATTCTTTCCACTAACAAATAGAGCAGTTGTCTTCGATGTTAGCTATCCTCTGCTTTCGATTCCACGTGTCACCCTCTTATACAATTACTTAACATAACACATTTTACCCTATACAACCATAGCGATATATTATTGGGTAACCGTGTTCTTTAAATTTCAGCTGAAAAAATCATTCTCAAGTACCTCAAAGTAGCTCCAAACCAAATATCACTATGAACTTCCTGAAGGTACTATACGTAATATTTTACAACACCAACTTCGAATTAAACATCAATCTTCAAAATAAAATTTCAAATCTTCAAGCTCATGAATGGTGGGTCTTCAAACACACGTAAAATATTAATGTGGGAAGCTTAATATATAACCACAACAAAACATGGATACATAAATACAAATAATACACAAAAAAGAATATACTAACGTAGAAAGAGGATTTTGAAGTGAAACTCATGTAAAATAATATGAAAACTTTACTGACCTAATTGGGAGCTTTTCAGTCAAGGTCGTCGGATTTTGAGGTCCTTTCACAAGGGTCCAGATCATTCCATTGGATCTATGACCATATTATGTTAACTGTTCGTATTTCGTTCATTCCATCGGTATGCTCCCAGGTATGTCTTTAACATTTATATAGAAAATTCTAAAAAAAATGGGAAATGTATGGGTTTGTTCTGGTTTTCATCATCCACTAATCATTTTGGGCAATTAAAAAAATGGAAAATGTGTGGGACTATGCTTGTTTAGAGAAATTAAAAAGGGAAAGGGGGATTGGGTAGACCAGGTAAATACTTTGGGCATCATAGGCAAAAAATCATTTTGGCTTCGGTATAAAATGGTAAATAGTTTGGGCTTAATAGACATAAAGTGATAATCTCTCCGTAATATTAGGCCGAGAAGAAGCCAAAGGTTCAAAAGGCCTTCAGAAAGGTTAATTCGGTAGAAATGATACCAGGTTGTCACTCTAAAGGATTGTTATTTATGATTTGGTCAATGTGTCCTACATTTGAGTTTTTCAATTTAATTTTTCGGGCCTAAAATATTTTAAATGGGGAGAAATTCAACAATAGACAGATTTACAAGTGGTCATTCAAAAATAATCACACTTTCAAAAGTAATCGAAATTTAGTCACTTTTCATGTAAAGATAAATATGAGCGAAAACACTGTTCAAAATCTGGAAAATACACCAGTATATTATGCTGGAGTTCCAGCATATTATACTGGAGTTCCAGGATAAGTATACTGGAACTCTAGCATAATATAATGAAGTTCCAGCATAAATACACTAGAACTCCAACATAATATACTGGAGTATACCGGTCCAGTATAATATGCTGAAAGTTCATACACAAGTGCTCGAATCTCCAGTATATTATGTTGGAACTTTCCGTGTGTTGGAGTTCCAGCATAATATGCTGGAAGTTCATACACATGTGCACCGAACTCCAGTATATTATGTCGGACCGGTCTCTGTTGCAGCAAAATAGTGACTATTTTTCAACGACTTGACAAACACTGGCTATTTTTGAATGACCAGTGCGAAAACTGACTAACCCGTGCTATTTTTATTTTAAATTGTCTTGAATTTAAGATTTTTAGTTCAAATTTATTGGACAAATTAAGAAATGACTAATCACTAAATATCTGTCATAAAATAGTTGTTTGTGTACTTCCCACGTTAATTTGGGATTCAGGCCCATGAGATTGTAATTAGGAACGGTTAAAAGGGATTATCGGTTAGCAAGAAGGGGTTATGCGAATTGTTGTTAGAATCTCGACTCTCTTGTCTCTCTCCCTCGTCTATTTCTTTCTGTAGCTGACTCTCCCCTATGTTTCTTTTTATTCCTATCTTAGTTATGTTAATGTCTCTTTTATTTCTATAGTTCGATTTACCGAATTTTCAGTCTTATTTTCAATGACTCGACACACTTCAAAAAGAGCGAAAGCACAAAAGCACAAAATGCACTGTTTTTTTCCTTCAAACGGTGGTATATGAGTCAACTTGTATGAGTCTTAACATTTTATTTGTAATATATTTTACCGGCACAAACAACGATAAAGAAAAAAATTATAACCTTGAGCGTCAATAATTTTCATTGCAAGTCATTGACAAATAAACCACACCCTTGGATACACACAAACCGCGATTTTACAAAAATTCCTTCCTTAGTCAACATTTTGTTTAAACATAGAGGAAACATAATAGGGAAAAGGTTCAAATTGCTTTCCTCTAACTTCACATCATCCATTTTTTACTCTTACGTCAAATTTACATTTTACCTTGGTCATTTCCAAATAAAGTCGTCAAGGGACCAGTCTCTTGCAGAAATAGTTTGGCCCTTTGCTAAACCCCAAACATGACGAGAACTTAGTGCACCAGACAGACAGTCATATTGTAGATAAAGTCACCCTCTTCTCATTCAAGCAATGAAGAAGCCACTTTAGCACTCCCCATTTAGTGTCAAAAAACTTGCTGTGATATACATTTGATGCCAAAAAGCCCTAAACCTATGCCTTTTAATCTTGTTGTAACAACAAGAGATGTGAAAAAATTAATGGTTTATTTCTTTTTTATAATCACTAAACAAAGGTAAGCTATTAAACGACTAAGTAAACCAGTGAGCAGCAGTAACGTTAGAGAATAACGCCATTGATGCACATCAAATCCTAGCTCCAATAGCTTGGCACAGCGAGTTATCAACCATACTCCTGAATATCTGAAGAGAAACAAAAAATAATGTTTAACCAATTTAGCTAAACATATGAGAAAATGCTAATAAACATGATCAGCAAGAAGTAAAAGTTGGTCATTTAAGTAGACTCAAGATTATTAATCTCGCTTTTCTTAAGTGTCTCGAAAGGGAGATCACTCCAATCAAGTTGTCTCTGTGTGACCTGTAGTTCACGAGTTCGAGCCATGGAATCAGCCATTGATGCTTGCATCGGGGTAGGCTACCTACATTATATCCCCTTGGGGTGTGGCTCTTCCCCGAACCCTGCGTGAACGCGCGATGCTTTGTGCATCGAGCTGCCCTTTTTCTTAAGTGTCTTGATCATCAATAGGACTGTCAACTATGCAGTATTCCTAGTTTCCAAGATGGCATTTGCAATTTCACCATCTACCTTGTTTTACTACTATATTTTTTTTTCCGATTGTTTCCTTCGTTTGTTTCAAAGATGTGAGCGTAACTAATTAAACAAGGTTCAATTCGGAAGGTATCCTAAAAACAAGCAAATACAACAACAACAACAATAATAAATCCAGTGTAATCCCACAAGTGCGGTCTAAGAAGAGTAGTGTGTACGCATACCTTAGCCTTACCTTGAAGGTAGAGAGGCTGTTTCCGATAAAAACAAGCAAATGAAACCGGAAATACTTAAGATGCAAAATTGTTTTCTGTATACTAATTGGTTTCAAATGCATGGTGCGGAACAAATGTAAAGCAAAACATGGCTTCCTAAATGAAACGAAAAGGCTAACTTCGATTTATTCTCCTGCACATGTTGAATGATTATCAGTTCCTTTCAAAAACTCTGAAGACTTTCCTTCTTTTTTTTCCCTTTCTCTTTCCCTTTATTACTTTTACATTTCCTATAGAGAAGAAAGTAAGAAGAATGAGTTCAGATGCCCGTTCTATCAATCCGTTCACGTCTTTATTGCTCATTTGTCCTTTCATTCCACATTGCGACATAATTTAGAACATTGTAAAAGGTGAAAAATCATGTTAATGTTTCCGAGACTTGGTCTTATATAATATTTTTCTAAATGATAATGAAACAACACTAACTGCTGAGTATACAAGGCAATTTGTAAGGATGGGAATATGAAGTACCAACCTTTCAGCACTTGCAACGACAAAAGCTTCCATAGCCCACCTTGGGTAACAAAACCTTGCTACGTATTTTCCAACAGTACCGTCTGGTTCCTGGTTTGCAATGAGAGTCAAAACAACAGGAACGAGAACACACCACTGTTTGAATGGCCAACAAGAATCATGTCAGTATAAAGAATCAGAAGAAAGGTAATATATAAAAGGGCAGCTTTGTGTACTAAGCTCCCGCTATGCGCGAGGTCTAGGGAATGGCCGGACCACAAGGGTCTATTATAAATAGCCTTATCCTACATTTCTACAAGAGATTGTTTCCACGGCTCGAACCCGTGACCTCCTGGTCATGGAGGCAACTTTTACTAGTTACGCCAAGGCTCCCCTGTAAATATATGACAATAAAAAGAAATCAGGAGAAAGAAGTACATGTCAATGATCGTATTACATACCAATTGCGCCTGTCCGGGTGGAAAGCAGATGGCAAATATATAAGCTATGCCGGTCACACAATATACAAGGTTGAGGAAAACAAAGTAGTTGTTGCCGAAGGATGATCTTGGACTATTTAAGAAATAGAACATCGATAGGAAAACCAAAGGCTTTATAAGAGTATTAAAAAGGTCTATTGTATCCTTGGCCATAAAATAAGCTAAACTGCTCAAGCCGCTTTCTCTCTCCCTCCAGTATTCTAACTTGTCCAGTGAAAAGGATCTCAATGCTGCAATCTTACAGAGGAGTGCTGGAATTCATCAACAGATCAGAAAATGAGGAATGACATAAAGTAGGTAACATCGCCTAGTATTTGGAACAGAAAAACATCCCACGTTTATATATAATAACAACAACAACAATAAACCCAGTGTAATCCCACAAGTGGGGCGCACGTTTATATATGTGGTGGCTATACGAGTGTGCTCTCAATGAGGCAATGAGTCAACTTTCAATCATAATTCCATAGAAAGTAAGCCAGTTAAACCCACCACATATAAGGAAAATATATATATAGCAAGTATTCCACTTACACACAGCAATCACACTATACATGTAGCCGTAGTATCCAAAGGTGTCACCCTTCTGGTTGGATAGGATTCCTAAGCATCCTCCAGCAACCAAAAGAATTAAATAATCTGCTGCTTGAATTTGAGCTTCTCGCAATCGCTGTTTGCCTAACCTGAAGATGGTAATCGCATTAAATATTATTATATAATGACTTGTGCAAGAAAAATAACAGATCTCATCCAGATAACTTTAGATGCAAATATTTCCATGTCATAAACTCTTAAAGTCACTGACACAATATTAGAAAATCAAGATATGCAATACCTTCCCAGATAATATCTGTACTGCCGGTTTACGCCTGGAGTGATTCTATTAGACATGTCATGGGATTTCAACAAGCCTTGAGACAGAGAATCTCGCTTCTGATGCAATGCATCAACGGAAAAAGATTGTTCGGGAGCTGCTGCAACACCTTTGGAGGACATTGCAATCTGATCACATAATTCCATCATATCGGGGGGTACAGTGTAACCGTTATGAAGCATCCATCGGACAGGAAGTTGTTCCACGGTCACCCCTCCACCTGGTTTGACCATACCCTCAAGAATGTCAATGAAATGGTCAGGAGGATTTACACGATCGGGTACCGTGATTCCAAGGTTTGCAAAGTATTCTTCTACTTTCTTCACTGGACCGTGATATGCAACAAGACCACCTTTCGCTAGAAGTACCAAGTCATCGAACATCTTATACAAGGTATAGCTGAAGAAAACAAGCATACATCATTCTATCAGAATATACTTAAATTGTGTGCACACATGGAAAATCACAGTCCTTTCAACGCTATTCGTTTCTTTTCTATGGAGCGCAAAAATAAATCACGAGATTAAAGCATCTTAAACTATCTAAATTGTGTATCTAGTTTCTGTGCAAAACAATAGAAGTTGATTGGAGATGAAAAGCACTACATACCTTGGCTGGTGAACAACCATGCAAATATTTACACCTTCAAGAGCTTCACGTCTAAGGGCTTTAAGAAGTAGGTTCGAAGATGAGCTGTCTAAACCGGATGTAGGTTCATCCAAGATTAGCAGTGAAGGTTCCATGACCATTTCCATCCCCACATTTACTCTTTTCCTCTGGCCGCCAGAAATCCCACGCTTCTCAACTGTTCCAACCAGCGAATCTCTAACTGCCTGAAGACCCAATGATTCAATAACTCTCTCAACTACAAGAACCTTATCAGCCTTTGGCAAGTCTGCTGCTAGTCTTTATGATGTTGAAGGTTCAACCGAAGACATAAAATGGCAATAAGAAAATGAGAACGAGCATTTAAAATGTCAAGTTAAACAAACTTGATCTGAATGTAAACTTGGAATAACATCTTATTGCATAAGCAAAGTCTAAAATATATGGAGAACAAATAGAAAGTAAATGAAAATATAAAGAAAGTCAAAAGGCAATAGAACAATTTAAAAAAATTTCATTTCAACAAAACTCAAAAAAAGAAAGACTGGATCTCGTTTATTTGAGTCTATTAGTGTAACGTATACCTGCATCTTGCATTAAACCGAAGGTTCTCTTCGACAGTAAGGTTTCCATGGACTATATCATCTTGGGCAACAAAACCTATAATTCTTTTGTACAAGTGAATAGAATCAGCCCTTCCATTTATGAGAACCATCCCAGATAACGTGCATTGCGTTAGCTTCCCAGCCACCGCAGAAAGAAATGTAGTTTTCCCCGCCCCGGACGGACCCATGACAGCAGAAATCCGTCCGGGCATCAGTTTTCCAGTAACAGACCTCATCAAATGTTTGTGCTTCTTTTTAAGAGTAATTGTCAGGTCTTTGAAAAAAATCTCAATTGGAGGCCTAGTCTTGATCTCCGTATTATCATCTGTCGCCATTGAAATAACTCCTGAGAATGTCATATTCTTAGTTTTTTGCTCCATAGCTTTCTCTTTCTCAAGTTGACCGTATGCATATTTAAAAATTTGACTCCTAGTATGCAGCTGTTTAGCATTTAGTGCTTGCTTCTTTATGTTCTTATCTCCAATCTGCATATGGAACCCCTCGATATCGTCTGTTTCATTTTCAATTGAATGCATCATTTTTGTGAGATCACTAGGTCCCTTTTTCTTTGCTTTTGAAGCCGCACTTGAGCTGCTTGGACCTTTAGGCGGTACGGATGCTTCATCGTTTGTTTTAGGTAGGTTGAAACCTCCTCTTGGTCCTTGCTTCACGCTCGTATTCTTTGAGAAAGTGCGAGATAATTGCTGTTGCAATCCGAAAGCACGTTTCTTAGCAACATCTTTTACTAATCCCCACCTTTCTCTTGCTTGTGCAGTTTCTCGTGCATGTCTTGCTGCAGCTTCTCTTGACTTGGCGATTCTTGCGTACTTAGTATTTATGACTTGATCAGAGCAATTATAAAAGATGATCAGTATAAAACTCAAACCTCCCTACATTTAAAGGTGAATAGAGGTCAGATACAATCCAACAACTTCATATATTAAATAATAAAAATAAAAACAGATCTAGGAACAGAAGCACCAAGTTCCCGAGATAAATAGAAGCTGTGGACAGGGAAATCTAGTGTTTTTTCATGAAAAAGAAAATGCAATTGACTGAACTAAACAAGAGTACACTTACAATAAGGATAAAACCATATACATGCAGGTTTTGTTTCTCTGAATGCGCACGGCAAGTACTTAATTTGATGCACGCTGCAATAATCGAAATGCAAAATAATGAACATCTTAGTTTGTTGTCGTTACGTAAATTGAAGCAAAAAAATACATTAACAGATTCCCCACTAAGAAAATGTAACTAGTGTGTTTTAAAAATTAGCTTAAGGTGGCTCCGCCACCGGCTGTAACTTCCACCTCCCCTCTAACGAACTAAGCTGTCAAAGCGTCTTAATAGGATTTACCTCTCTGCGCCGTAGACCCCTTCCTGCAGTAATTTCTGGAATTGCACAAGTAGAAACTTAGTGAATCAAGATTGTAATAGAATTTTTAAAAGGTGACGATAATTAATGCATTGGGAGTTTTGGTTAAAGTTAAAAGAGCCATATTATGAAAATTTTGCAAGTACTTGATTGCTGCTTCAGAAGACAAACATGAAATGCTGTGAGTTGTGGGATCGAAATTCAATACCCTTCCGAACAAGTAACCTTTTTGGTTGTAGTCGGACAGTATGATCCCGGTGAACAGAATAACTCCCCACCGCTTGTTTCACTACCCCACGTATCAGCTGCTCCACACGAGTGATTTACCTTGCCCGGAGGTTGTTGGTATGCATATCTGGAAATTTTCTTTACCAAACACGTATTAACTGATCATATGACTATAGAAAGGCATGCTACAATAGAAACAGAGCAAAAGCGGAGCTAGAAACTTACGGATCACAGACACCATTTGTTTTGTTGAGTGTAGCATGCGGGCAGTAAGCACCTAATGGGCAAGCTACATATCATACAATATGGAAAGCAAGTTACCCACAAAGTTTTTTTGAAAGAGAGCTAACTAAAATTGTATTTGGCAAGACATACATTCAATTTGTTAGAATTCGAATCATTCACACCATCGTTAATGCAGAGGTTGTAGCGTAATAACCAGGCAAAATAGTGTCTTTTATCACAGATGACACCTTCATTGAGGACAAGACTAGACTCAAGGGCGGAGCCAATGTACATGTTACGAGTTCGGCCGAACCTAGTAACTTTGGTCCAATTTATATTTGTCTCAAGAAATCCATTGAATAGTACAAATTCTTAATTTTGAACACAGTAAACTATAAAAACTAGAATTCCGAACCCAATAATTTCAAATCCTAGCTTCGCCTCTGACTAGACTCATTACAACAAACTCTCAACACACCTTCATTTCCCGTACAAGAAGTAACATATACAATAAGGGAAGTCATAAATATACTTACGTATCATGCAAGTCAAGCCTCGAGGGCAGAAAAAGCCCTCACAACAAGGTTGACTATCTCGAGTGCGATCAGGCATATCTTTTGCGTTCTTAAGGTCAACTTTATTTGCAGGAACACTGCAAGCCCAACCCGGTTCACATCCAGGAACCCAAGATGTCAAGTTACAATTCTTATTGGGTTTTAAGACTTGAGTTTTTGTGGTTGATTTTGTAACCAGAAAACTGGAGAAGTAGAACTTCATCTCCGCAGCATTACATAGTCTCTGTGTCACGTCTGTTAAGATGATCAGCATACTGTCAGAGATCAACCGTGTTTCGAACTATATCAGAATCTGAATGACTAAATTTTGATGATCAAATGTGAAACAAAATGACAAAACTTCCACTTAATGTGGCTCGTTTCTTTAAAAGTTTAAGTTATATACATCGACAATGTAAAGCATGTCAAGCTTAAAATTTAGAGGTATGTGTCAATCAACAGAACATAAACCCTTTATTTAACATGCCCCAAGATTCATTAAAAGTGTAATTTCAAGATTCAATGGTTGATTATACTATATTCCCAATATTCTTGAATGCATTGTTCAGAAGACAACGTGGTGACCAAAATTTTTCCAGCAAGTTCATTAGGATCAAAACATCTTGTATTAAAAACATAAACAAATTAAGTATGATACTACAAAAGAAACTGGAATTAGCTACGAACTTGGTCGCTAATCTGTCACTAAAATGCTCGTTGCTAACAGAATTTCTTGATAATCTGTCGTTAATACGTTGCTAAATAGGATTAGTGACGGATTTTCTATTTAGCTACAGAATTTATCAGTAGTTAATTCTATGTTTTTTTAGTTTATCGATTAAAAAACTAAATGGTGCAACTAGGCCAGTAGAATAGTAAATTCCCAAATTTATTTCCAATTTAGCACGAATAAAGGTTTTTCGATTATGAAAACTAATACTTTCCAAGTTATTAGAACAGAGAAATAAATCAATACCGTTGGTCTCTTTAAAGCAATTGTTTAGAAAGTCCAAATTTTTGGCAAAATTAAATGCCTCTTTCAACTCAGCATCCCTAAAACAAAAACAGTAAGTATTAATTAGCAAATAAAAGTACACATACATAAATTATGATTAAGAGATGTTAAATTAATTGAACACTTACACATCCTTAATGCAAAATCCCAAAGCAGTGGTAATATCATCATGGTATACTTTGGTTAGATTTGCAAGTTGGTTATAAATGAAAGATGCAAGAATAGGGACACCAGTGGCAATAGGATTAGAAGGAGGAGATTTGTTAGTATTTTCACACAAAAAACATGGAAAGAAACCAAAACCAAGAATCATAAACAAATAATAACATGGCAACCATATCCTAATTTTTCCCATTTCATCTAATATTCCAAGAAAATGTTGCCACTAATGATACATAATTAAATAAGGAAAACCCAAGAACCAAAAAGGAGAATTTTTCAATGGGATGTGGAGAGGAGAAGAAGGTAGCTCCAGAACCAAAAGGAGTTACAGGAGCCAAAAAAAAAGTTTCTTTTTTGGTCAAAAGTTTTGGGAGATGAATAGTGAGAGAGATGTGTAGGAATTCCTTTGTTTTTGGGAAGAGAAAAGGTATGGAGAGATTAATGGCTGAATTGGAGGATAGGAATTTATGTCTCTGTAATATATTGTGTTGTGTGCTTTTGTGCATGCAAATATTTTTTTTTTCTTATAGTTTTGTCTAATGCTGTCTTCCTGTTCCCAACACGTAGGCTTCCATGTCAATTGTCAAGACACAAGTCAAAACTTGAGGTTATTTGAGGGGAACTTCTTTTTTTTCTTCCAAATGTGGAGAATGACAATTGACAATCCAATAATTATTTACGGGATGATTTCCGTACTGTGTTCACAATTAAATATTTATAATTTTCTTAATACATATACTATATAATTTGGACAAAAGCTATTAGGTTTATGAGAACCCATACTCTTAAGGCTAGATGCGCCTCTAATCTCTCTCCATCCTATTTTAGTGACGGTGTTTGATTGGGGCAAGTGCACAAATAATCAATTTCAAGACCCCCATTTAAGCCATTGCCGAAGTTAACAAATTTTTGCAAGTTTAGTCGCTTTAAATTAAATTCAGATATAAGGGTCTCAAGTGTGGCTTGCCAAATTCTAACTTCAAACAATTTGATTGTAAGCAAACTTCAGACAGTTTTACGTGAAGTTTAGGCATGTATAAATGAACCTAGGGCATTTGTGCATGAAGTTCTGATGTCTCATTTCTCTCAAGTATCGTACTTCCTGTAGTACGAAATATCAAAATATTGATAATCTGTCAAATTGAGAATAGTTTATATATATATATATATATTGAAAACAGAAAATACTATATATAACACTAAGAGTTAATACATGAGAGGGTCCTTATAGGACCATAGTCTTGGTTAGCTAGGGAACTACTAGTTGCTAGACTAGGGACTGCTAAATTGGTAGAGCCATGGGAGCCCAACAGTGCTAAGTTGTTTGATACATTATCATAAGTACTAATAGTTCTAGTAGTAGTAGTGTCACTGGCATTAGATAAAACTAAATTCAGATAAGGCAGCTGATGAGTAGTTGATATTAGCTTGAGTTGATGTCTGCTTCGCTAATTCATGTGCCACCTGATTGCCTTCGCGGTAGATGTGTCGGATTGGTGAATTCCCCAACTTCCTCATCCAGCTCCTGCATTCAGTGATAATATTGTTATGAGGATTAAAAATCTCTGATTCCAGGAGGTCAATGATGTTTACCGCGTCAATCTCAATTACTAAGTGTGGCCAATTATTCTCCCTTGCTAGTTGAAGGCCGTGTTTTAAGGCCTGAAGCTCCCTGGAGAGGGGGTAGGGCCGATAGAGACTTTACTAAATCCAAGGATCCATTCTCCTTGAGAGTTTCTGAAGGTTTTGTTGATTCGGTTGAATACATTATTATTTCTATTATTCCATAAAAGTCAAAGAGCAAAGGGTAGGTATTCATCCCAGGTTAAGGAATGGCTAAGGATGGGGGGGGGGGGGGGGGTTTCCCGCGGGGAAAAAAGTTTTCTTTTAAAACCT